>JADBJO010008870.1:22500-59903 GCA_016801955.1 Conus betulinus
CACACACACACACACACATGTACACGCACACATACACACATGCACATGGACACATGCAGACACACACACACGCGCACACACACTATCATCAACATCATCATCATCATCCCCACCACCACCCCAGACGGTGAGAATGGAGTACATAAGACAAAATACTGCTTAATTCATTTCATGAAAGGAAACATAGGCACAAATATTCTGTGCATTTTCCGACTGCTGCTGTGCTAGTTTTAGCTGTTCATTTGATATTAGGCCTCAAAAGCGTTGTCGGGCAAGGTCACTTGACTTAGTGAAATTTGAAATTAAGGGTGGAACAGGAACGAATTGGTTATTAAATAAAAATGATTGGAAGCTAAACATTGGAAGTCATACAAACTACATCTGTAGCATGTAAATGAAAGCTAAGCAGGAATTGTAATTGGGTGAAAAATGCTCAACACCTACTCCTCTCATCGGCATGACCCCACCATCATCCCGGTTTGTGATGTTTTGGTCGCCAAACGAAAACAAAATATAGTCTTCAAAAGCATGACAGTAATATATTTAAATTGTGATGTAAAACTGTCGGGGGTAAGGGGTGTATAAAGTCATTGTCTATTAAAGGTTTTCAGTGAAATCCTTATGATGTCCATAGCTATTTGTGGAAAGCTTATGAAAAGGTTATGTGCTGAAATCGGTGAGAAAGAGATGGTTTTCATAATGTGTGATGGTAACTGACAATTTGTTTTCTGTCTCTTTGACAGGAAGGAAGCGTAGAGCATCGGCAGAAATTACTCCGATTCGGCCCATTAAAAGACGCCGCCTCAACACAATCGGTAAGAATTGGCCATTGTTACAGCAGGCTTAATTAGCTGGATTAGAAATGAACGTTGCGACAGCTTGTCAGTGATAAATGCAGAGCGTCAAGTCTGTCCATGCACTCTTAAGTGTCTTGCTTTTTGATTGGTCTGTAATATGTTGACGACAACAAGGCATGTCATGGCAGATGCCAAATTCCACAGTTTGGACTACCTAAAAAAAAAAGAGGTAAAAAATGAATTGAGTTATTGTTATCATTCATTGACTAAATCTTGATGATAAATGATACATTTAATTAAGTCGCACACACAGTGATGCACAGACACACACACACACACACACACACACACACACACACACAGAACGTACAGAAACGTACACACCCACATACACACACACATGTACACACAGGCGCGCGTGCGCATGCACACACACATACACACACACACAGAGACTCAGATGTTGGAATTGAAACGAAGTGGCTGTGTCTGTTTTTTCTTCTGTTGATATTTTGCATCATTTCCGTGGTTTAATTGTGGCTAGGTCCTGTAGAGTTGTGTTAGGGATTTGCTTCTCTCTCACAATGTAGATATTTGGTGTTAATTTGATTGAAAACAGTGTGTTTTCTTTTTTTTTTTTTTTTTTTTTCTTAATGGGCACTGCCAGCTGCAGTTTTGCTTGGCAATCCTGATCCTCCTCTGGCCTTTCATTTAATCGTTCTGCTCTGCTTATTCAGTTATAATTGGTAGTATCGGTTTCATTTTCATGTACAATCGTCCGTTTTTCGACTGTCATCTCAGGCTTTATTTCGGTTGTGATTATTATAATTTGGGGATTTTTCTTTGTTTTTTATGTCAAAAGAATTCTGCAACAAAACAAAAAAAACAAAAACAATGACGTCTGTGTACCTGTACGTCATTTGGCCATTACGTCGAAAATGTTATATACGTCATGGCTTGCTTGTTCTTCTCTGGGTCTTCGAGTAACTAGCACCCTCCTCACCCCTTTCTCTGTGTGTGTGTGTGTGTGTGTGTTTTGTTTTTTGTTTTTTTTTTTTTTTTTAATGGCACTGCCATTTTTAATATAGACAATTCATCTAAAGTAATCCATCACTAACAAAGGTAGCATTGTTGTAAAATCTCCGGGAAAACAGACCAACCTAAAATATCAAGAGTGGACATTTCTTAATAATATGCCATCCCCAACTCCTTTTCCCGTGATTTTGAAAGACCTGGGTTCTGTTTTTTTTTAATGTGATGGTGTGGAGGGGTAAGGGGTGTGCAGGTGAAGACAGGCAGACGATGGTAAATGTAGGAACTAAGGGACAGCAGCCAGTCAAGAAGACACAGAGACGACGTGGAGTTTTTTCCTTCTTTTATTTCCTCTCCCACAGTGATCGCTCGCACCAGGGAACACTGATTGCACTCACGCCGCGCCTCACTTATATACAGCTTGACTGAACCGCAAAGCCAACAACGCAGCGCCGGGGGCAAAATGAGCCTTGCGAGACAGCAAATGACACAAATTTCTGCTATCTGCCACAGTTTTTCTGCGTTGTCTAGCTCGCCGTACGTTCAAAGTATCCAGACATATTTGATATCGATGAAAACCTCAGAACCCAAGGAATAAAATGCAATGAGTCATATTTGACAATTCCGTGGCTGTGTAAAGTCATTGTGAATTGATTAAGTCCGAGAATGAAGCCACTTTAACGTGTTTACGCCGCCATATTTTCCTCTATTGCGATGAAAAATACTGAACAGCATGAAATATTTTTGTAATGAATTAAAAAGCTATCATTTCGCTCTCTTTTTATACATACAAATTTAATTATCCAAGATGCCGCCCAAGCGGAGAACTTTGCGTTTAAAATTTAATAGAAAACACAACTTGCTTTTAGCGTCACATGGCCATCGCCATGTGCTTCTAACATGACCTTTGATAAAATATATTCCATTGGAATGGTCCATCGGATGATAGTTTTTATATATTTTCGATTGCTTCTATCATAGAAATGGAGTCATTAAAAAGCTTTCAATTGGGGAGTCCGAATTTCATAAAACAACAATTTTAGATCTAAACACTGACAGTGAACAAACCAGGCGACTCGCTCAAGCGACCGCGCCGTCGGTCATTTCGTATAGTCGCAAGCTTGTACTGAAAAGATCATAGGCATGTGATATACGAAATGAGAGCTTATGGACTGTACTTTTCAGTGCGCTTTCATGGATTCTTTGGATTCTCTAATACCTTTTGTGAAATCAAGAATTATTTACGGTTTTGATCATCGGACAATTGAAAATGGCGCCAAGATTAATTTGGTTTGAAATACCAGTTTTAGGGAAAATATAGGCTTCTCAGTCCAACACGATTGTAAATGAATAGAATACATTATTTTTTTGTGACTTCAGCGACGTGTACACAATTATGCAGTTTCTGAGGTATTCATGATTTTAAAGAAATTACACAACAAAAAAAAAATGAGATTCATCCAAGGGAGGTAAGGGGGAAGATAACTCATGAACAAAATTTTTTTTTACGATGGGTGATCAAGAAATATACACCTGTTAGCACCCGGCTACATAGGTAAGCGTTCGATTACGTCTCCAATTCCTCCATGGGAACTGAACAGAGCAGATTTTGACTTTTCTAATGACGATCTAAAAAAAAGTGATAACCCTCATCTACTTGCTGTTTCTCTTTCGATCTATGTTCATTCAAATTATTTTAACCATTTGAAGGTATGTACCGATGGTTCTCTTATTATTGACATAAATGTGGCGGGTGCTGGTTTGTAATACCTGGACTAAAGAAAGAAAAAATCGTTTCTATATTGGTGCAGGTCATTCTATTCTTCACCGCAGAACTAGTAGCCATTCTCATGGCTCTGCGATACATTGTTAAAACTCCCTATGGTTATATTTCTGATACGTTTTTTTGTGTTGACTCTAAATCTGTTGTATTTACTCTGAAATCCATGAAGTCTAAAGACAGATGTGACTTAGTAATTGAAATTAATCATCATACATTTTCCAGTTCAAAAAGGGTTCCAGTGTAACATTTACAAGGGTTCCATCACATTGTGGTATTTATGGGAAATGAATGGGCAAGAGTAGCTAGAGTAGAGGAGGTGCAGGACAAAGAATTTGTTTGTGAAAATGTTTATATTCCTTTGTCTGTAAAGGAATGCTATAATCTTTTAGAAAAAGACACCAAAGCTTGTGTGTGGGTTATTATGTAAATCAGCACACCTCTTATACCATGTCATTTCTTTGTGAATGTTTTTCAAAGGGAAATTTCCAGTTTGTGTTTTAGACTAAAATATAATTCATTAAAATGTAAATATGTTGATACTGCAAAATGCATATGTGGGGAAAGACTTTTGACCTTTCATATACTATTTAATTGTCCCCACTATGCGGCAGAACCTACCCAATTTTCAGTTTACCAAATAATCCTGCAATTGATGATTTTAAGACTCTAACTTCAAATCATTCATTTTAGGCTAATGTATCACAATATTTACTTCGCAGTCCTATCGGTGCATTAGTATGAGATTTCAGTATTTTTGAAGCAAACATTGTTTATGTTGTTCATGGTCACTGATTTAAGCTTTATTTTTAATTATGTTTTCATTTGTATAATAATATCAATGTCATCTTGATGTATATCATTTACAAATATCACAATCGTCTGAAAACAGGCCATGTGAAAAGACGTAAAACTTAACAAACACACACACACACACACACACACACACACACACACACACACACACACACACACACACACACTGTATGCACACACACATGAACACACACACACACACACACACACACCACACACACACACACACACACACACACACACACACACACACACACACTCTGTATGCACACACACATGAACACACACCACACACACACACACACACACACACACACACACACACACACACACACACACATACACACACACACTCACTCACTCACTCACTCACTCACTCACTGACACAGACACAAGCATGCACACACACACACACACACGCACATGCACACATGCACACACACCACACACACACACTCGCACACACATATATTTATACACACTCGCACTCTCACACACACACTCGCACTTGCCCACACACACACATATTGACTCACACACACACAGACACATATTTACACACACACACACACACACACACACACACACACACACACACACACACACTTGCACACACACACACACACACACACACACAAACACACAGACTGATCATCAGCAGCATACTTTGTTACCAACCTCAAACCTTGGTCCTACTTTACTCCCTCCAATCCCCTCTCCCACAAGTCAAGTCTGAGACAGTGGATGACTGTTCTGTTTCTTGTCATGAAGACATGAAGTATTGAGGGCCAGTCTTGACTGCTTTCAGGTGTGCTGACTGGAAAATGGGAAAGGTGAGGCATCTGGTGAAGCAGTGGCTGACTGCTGAGATTGAAGGTATGCACTGAGATTTAAGAGTCTGTTAAACGTAAGGTTCAAGAGGTGTAATCCTTTCTTTGCTTCCCAACTGTTTGTGACCTTATAGCCTTACTATATGTTGTGCCATGATATTCGGACGAGCGAATGCTTTGGATTCTTTTTCTTTTTTTTTTGTTTTTTTTTTGAAAAAAATCTGTTTTTATCGCTGCCTAGAGTGTCTTCAACTGTCTGGCACTCAGCTTTTCAGGGGGTAAGGGGTGTGCAGGTGAAGATAGGCAGATGGTGATAAGTGCAGCAACCAAGGGACAGCAACCGTGTCAAGAAGATACACAGGCCAAAGCAGAGTTTTTTTTCTTCTTTTATTTCTCTTCCATGACAAGGAGCTCAAACCAGGAACACAGCTCTGGGAGCTCTCTCTCTCTCTCTCTCTGCACTCAGCACACTGAGCACTCTCTCGGGACACATTCTTGGGGACACTCTGGGGAACACTGGTCGCACTCATGCAGCGCCCCAGATATATACAGCTTGACTGGACCGCAAAGAAGACCACACACAGCGTGGCACTCAAAATGGGCCTCGTGAGACAGTAACGACAAAATTTGTGCTGTCTGTTGCAGCTTCTTTGTTGTCTAGCTCGCTGTCCTTTCAAAGTATGAAAACATATTTGATATCAGTGAAAACCTCAGAACCTAAGGAATAAAATGCAAAAGTCATATTTGACAATTCTGTGGCTGTGTGTGAAGTTATTGGTGATTAAAGTCCGAGAATGAACCCACTTTTAACGAGTTTACATCATATTTTCCTCTATTTCGATGAAAAATATCAAAGAGCATGAAATGATTTTGTAATGAATGAATAGCTGGCATTTTGCTGTTTTTATATACATATAAATTTCATTATCCAGGATGCCGTCTGTGTGGAGAACTTTGTGTTTAAAATTTGATCGGAACACAACTTGCTTTCATCGCCCACATGGCCGTTGCCATGTGCTTCTAACACGATCTTCGATGAAATGTTATTCTGTTGAAATGGTCCATCGAATGCTAATTTTTTATATATTTTCGGTAACTTCTATCATAGAAATGGAGTCACTAAAAAGATTTCGATTGGGAAGTCTGAATTTTATAAAACGACAATTTAGATCAAAACTCCGACAATCAGCAAAGAAGGCAACTCGCTCAAGGGACTGGCACCGTCAGTCATTTCGTATAGTCGCAAGGTTGCACAGAAAAGATCATAGGCATGCAATATTTGAAATGAGAGCTTATGGACTTCACTTTCACTTTCAATGCGCGCGTTCTCGGATTCTTTTGATTTTTTCTCATACTTTTTGTGAAATTAAGAATTATTTACGGTTTGTTCGTTGGATATTCAAAATGGCATCAAGATTAATTGTGGAAAAGACCAGTTTTAGAGAAAATATGGGCTTCTCAGCCCAACACAATTGTAATGAATAGAATACATTAATCTTTGTGACTTCAGCGGTGTATATACAACTATATAGGTTCTGAGGTATTCATGATTTAAAGAATTTACACATTAAAAATGAGATTCAACCAAGGGAGGTAAGGGGAAGATAACTCGTGAACAAAATATCTCGTCTACGACTTGTGACCAAGAAATATACATTGTTAGCACCTAGCTACAGCTGTATGAAAAATATGTCGTCTGGATGACTGTGATGTGTGTGTGTGTGTGTGTGTGTGTGTTCCTATGTGTGTCTGTGTCAATTGTGACCATATTGTTGTAGATGTGCAGACAGGAGATAGACCTTAGAACTGTGTCGGGTGGATACTGAATGTGATTTCAGATTGTTTTGGAAGACTTGGTTGCCCAATCTGATTTTGCCATATAAGGACTGTCTCACAATACAATGTTCCCCCCTCCCCTTCTCCCCCCCACCCACTTCTCTGTTCAGAATGTGACATAAAAAGATAATAATCTGGTAATTGAAAACTGTCAATTTTGAAATGAGGTATGATCGTACAGTTTAATGTAGATTGTTTTTACCCAAGCTGCAAATAGAATGGGACAGATCTGTACATAAACACTACCAAGAAGACTGAAAATTCTCAGCATGTGACATGGCCCTGGATGAAACTCCTTTTCTGGTCAGCTGCTTCAGGTAGTAGTTATTAACAGTGAAATCAACAGAACGGCTATCAATACAAACACTTGTATATACTATACCCAAGTGAAATGCCTGGCAATGATGATCTACAATGCCGTATTGTAAACTATATTCATATTGGCACAAACACGGAAATACAATACTGACTACTTATTTACGCCTGATAGATAATGGTCTGAACATTGATTATGATCTGTCAAAATGTTACTACCATATTGTGTCTATAGACCATTATGGTTTCTTCACATAATTAATGTCTTACAGTTTTTACACACACACACACACACACACACACACACACACTAGATGGGTTAACACTTGATGGGTACTCTTGCTAAAATTCTATGCTGAAAAACAATGTTGAATAACAATGGAATTACATATTGATTATGTCTGAAAGAATACAAGAAAGACACCAGTTTTGTTTGCATAGTATTAAAAAAAATCATTTCTTGAAATACTTAGCAGTCAAAACTGGTGTCCAGATGTAAAAACATTGAAACACCTAGCAGTGTTATTAGTTTGTTCCAAGTTATCATATGCTTGAGATACTTTCTTTAATGTTTTTTTTTAGAGCGCCCAAAAATTTGGCACCAAAATTAGAAAGTGTTGACAGCAAAGTGTTTGAATTATGGCTTACAGTCCCAGTCCCATGCATGCATCTACTATTGAAACATACAAAAAAGTCTGTGGTTTGCCCTAAACAGGATAATCAAGGGGAAAATCATAGGTGAAAATATCTAATGTCGCTTTTTTTGCTTTTTTAGGTTTTTTTTTTTTTTTTTTTTTTTTTTTTTTTTTTTTTGCTGTCCCAACGTCTGCGCCATCTCAGAGGCAGTGCACCCACGCCGCTCATTCCGACAGCCCGTCCACAGCCACAGCCCGGCTGGTCCTGCCGCAGCCCCCGCACCAGCAGCAATCCACAGGGAGCAGTCAATGTCAAGTCATCACGAGACAACCCACCGGAGGAGACACTGCACTGCTGCCGAGTCACTTCGTGTGGTGTTCAGTGGCGCCTGTTCTGATCCAACATATGCAGGACGCCACCTACTAAGCCCCCTACTGATGACAATAATTGCTTAGTCGCGGAGCCGGTGTGAGTGAGCTCTCCCTTCGGAGGGCGCCACCACGTCCGTCCAACGACAGCCCCCCATGGACTCGCCGATACCCGGTGACCCCGACGGAACCAAACCAAGGCCACAGATGTGGAGAAGACATCGAAACTGAGGTCATCATGGGAGCAGGGCATGAAGAGCCACAGAATTTGAGACATTTTTTTTTAATGCTGATCGATGAGTTTTTTAAGGTTTTTGTTCACAGTTTGGAAATGTGTGCACAGATTAGAAGTCATCATTAAAAGGGCTTAAAGGTTGTGTAAAGAAAGAAATTACATCATCTCTGCCTTTACCTAACACATATACATAAACATGTATTTTTTCACACACGCGCATACTACATTCTGTCAGTGTCATGAGCACCTGGTCATTTGACGCGGAAATTAGGTGGGATTATGAGTAATCAGTTTCTCCTGAGGAAGGGACAGCCTTATCAACATGTCCTTTTACTGGCTTTGAAGATTCTGTTTAAATTGGTATTGGGGAGGGGAGTTGGTGGTGTTTATTGACTGACAATCTGTTTTCTTCTCTTTGTTTTTTAAAGCGGAGAGAGAGGGGGTGAAAAGGGGTGGATGTGTGGAGGGATGTTTTAAGATAGAAATTCATAACAAGGATTTCTTTAAAGAATCATTTGAAATCTGTTAGTGCATTTAGAGTTTTGTGGTGTGCAAATTTAGTTCTTCAATTGGAAAGTTGCAAAACCTTAGTTCTCTTTTTTATCTGTTCAAGTCCAGCCAGTTAAACTGATTGAAAACTAAGTTCTTGATGAGAAAAAGCTGTGCAATTGCTTTCTGAAATGGAGGGCTCGGTCCAGTACAGGAGATGGCATTCTTTGTCGCTGTGTGCAGTGGTTTACATTACTGATTCTGAGCTGAAAGGTCTTTAGGTTAATTCTTATCACAGCTGTTTCATTTTAAGATTTTTGCTTCCCAATGGGCTCCTGCCCTGAGTCGAGTTTGCTATGGGCTCAGTTGGGAAGGCTTGAATGGATTGAAGTGTCAGAGAGAGTGCGTGAATTTCCAGCCCAACACTGCTGGTATGGGATGGGCCTGGATGACACTGAGATGTGTTATGACAGTAAGCTGAGAGGACAGCTTGGTGTTGCAGTCTCAAAGCAAACATGGAACTCCAGTGGGCCCATTGTTAGCATCCTCTTTGATCATCATCAAGTAGTCTCGTATTCTTTGGTTTTTTAATGCCTTGACCTTGGTTTTGATTTTCTCCCCACTGCTGCGTCCTTGATGAGTTTTATGTTGGGGTTGCTGACATCAGCAAGTTGAAGGGATTGTGAGAGAGGGACATGACAGCAATCCATGGGAGAGATCAGAAATGATGACTCCTGCTGGCTTCAAAACTTTATTGTCTTCAGTGTGGGAGCTTAGTAGGTGGTTTCCTGTCAGTGATGGATCAGAATAGATGCCACTGACGCAACCAAAGTGATTTTGGCAGTAGTGCAGTGTTTTTGATGGGTTGGCTCATGGCAGTTTGACATGGACTGCTCCCTGTGGACTGCCAGTGGCAGAGCTGCTGTGTGACAAACAAGGCTGTGACTGTAAACAGGGAGGCAGAATGAGCAACATGGGCATGAGGACAGTCAGATGGAATGAAAAATGAACTGTAAAAACAAAAAAAATTTATATATTTTCAAAACGAGATGACTGAGGGCGGAAAATGAAGCAAATTTTGAAAAGAAAAGAGTATTACTGCTGCCAGACACAATACAAATGGATTACAGAATGAAACACAATGCATTTCGACCTCTTGAGTCTTCATCAGGCAAAACCAAACAATTTTAGGATGATGAAAACGAACAGTGTGCAACCACTTCTCAAAATTTGGTGCTTAATGGGTTGGATGGAAATATTTTCACAAAAAAAAAAGAGAAAGAGAAAGAAAAGAGAAAGTTTTTTGTTGTGGCCGTGGCTGGATAATTGAAATGGAGATACATTTGAAATGTGATGCGAAACAAGAAATGCTGTGTTGGACGTCAAATAAGACATTACAATACTGTTCAAATGGAACATTCAGGAAAGGCAGATGGTGGCAAGTTCAGGAACCAAGGGACAATAGCCAACAAAGGAGGCACAGAGGACACAACATGGGAGTTTCTTCCCTTTTATTCCCTTCCATAGGTGGAAGCTCACACAAGGAACGCACACCAAGAACAGTCATCAGGAACGCACACCAAGAACACATCAGGAACGCACACCAAGAACACATCAGGAACACACACCAAGAACACATCAGGAACTCACACCAAGAACGTTCACTAGGAGCACGCACTCTCTCTGTTAAACAACTTAAATATAAAGCGGAGAAACGGGACCGCAAAGCCAATACAGTGTTGAAGACCAAACGGCCTTGCGAGGCGAGAACTGGCACCAGTGTGTGCTATCTGTGTTGTCTAGCTAGCCATCTGTTCAAAGCATTCAAATGTATTTACTATCGTTGAAAACCTTAGAACCCAAGGAATAAGAGGAAGCATGTCACATTTGATGACTTTGTTGCTGTATTGAATTATAGCTCATTAAAGTCGGATACTGAACTCACTTTTAACGAGTTTATATCGTATTTTTCTCCATTGCGATAACAATCACTGAACAGCATGCAATGATTTTATAGTGAAAGAATAGCAGAAATTTCACTTTTTTCACACATATAAATTTGATTATCCAAGACTGTGTCTGAGCGGAGAACTTTGTCTTTGAAAATGGATTCAAAACACAGCTGGCTTTTCTCCCGCTTGGCTGTCTACATGAGCTTTTGATATGGTTCTCGATTAAAAATTACTCTGTTGAAACGGACTGCTAGATAATAATTTTTTTTTACACACTTTCAGTCGTATGTATCACAGAAGTGGAGTCAAAACAGATTTTGATCGTTGATCGAGAAGTCTGAATTTCATAGAATGATAATTTAGATCAAAACTCAGACAGTGACCAAGAGTGGAACGAAGATGACAACCATTCAAGAGAGGTCAGCATCATCAGTTATTTTCTCTGCAGCTGCAAGTTTGTGTGTGGAAAATATCCTAGGCATATGATACATGAAATGAGAGCATATGGACTTTAATTTTAGGGTACATTTTTGGATTTGACAGTTTTCCTTGTACTTTTTGAGAAATCAGGAAATATTCAAGGTTTGGCTGGCAGAGGATTCAAAATGGTGCCAAGATTAATTGCGCAAAATACCAGTTTGGAGAAAACACTGGCTTTTTGGTCCAGTACAGTTGGAACAAATAAACACATTAAGTTTTGTGACTTAATGGCATGTGCATAATTAAATAGGTTTTGAGGCATTCACATTTTAAAGAGTTTACACTAAATAATCTAGATTCATCAAATCAAGGGAGGTAAGGAGGAAGGTAGCTCAAACAAAACATTTCGTCTACTAAGAGTGACCGAGAAATACGTGCACTTTTAGCATGTATAACATGCAACAGTATAGGACTTTCAGAACAGTGACACAGCTTGTTTTGTAAACCACATGTAGGTATGAAACATGCAGTAACCAGCTGGGCAAGATGTGCTATTCCTGAAATTTGAAAGACTTTGGAAGCTGTTTCTTTTCAGCCAGGATGCCTCATTCCTGACGTACCACTATAGCTGTTGGCATTGTGGCCAGGAGCAAAACTTCTGTCCCACCCTGTGTCTGTCTTCTGGGCTGTTGTTTTGGGTGCTTTGATTGTTGGATGGTTTTCGTGTTTATTCATATTGACTCATCCTGTCCACTTGGACAGGGAGACTTGATTGACAGTGGATTGTTTAATCCAGTTTGTGTGAATCAGTTTCATTGTTCAGTTACACTACAGCTAAGTCCAACTGCAAGACTTACTTGGGGGGGGATAACTAAGAGTCCTTTCTGTGTTGTGAACTCCAGTAAGACGATCAGGACGCAGGAGGAATCCCCCAGAACGTTATAATTCAGAAGATTTTAGGACGGACGCCTATCTGAGGAGGGTAGACTCGGCACGAAGAAGAGCGCAGGAGAGGAGGTAAGTAGATATGAATATGTATCACTGGACTAAGTATATAATGAATATGTATCACTGGACTAAGTAGATATGATATGTATCACTGGACAAATGGACATGTGAATGTATGTGATAGTTACTGGATAAATGGAAGTGGTTCAGTGTGACGGCTTTTGACAAATTAAAAGTATACATTTGTGCAAACTGATATTGGAAGAATCAAAGTTTGAATATTTGTGATTGCTTTTAAAAGAATCCAGTGTGATTGCTAATGTCTACATATGTGTGTGTGTTTCTTTCTGACACACCCTTTCCTTCACTTTCCCTGGAGGATTACTTACAGCAATCTTTTTTTTTTGTTTCCAGGAGGCGCCAGCGAGACATCTGCCTGCGTGCGTGTGTGTGAAGCACCACTGTGGCTTCTCTGGCAGTGGTGTGGGTGGGTGCATACAGGAATTCATATTGTGTGTATATAAGTATGTATGTGTATAATGACTGAAGAATTGTCAGCCTGCACTTGTTTTCCCCCACTACTTAATTGTTCAGCATTATGTATATATATAGCCCAACACCATAACACATAACAGTGTGTTACAGTGATATCTTTCTTTTTATCCCTCACTCCAAAACTTGATCGTACACAATGATACAGTGCATGGTAAGTTATTACTTGGCGCTTTACCTTACTGTGCTCAGACGTTAGGTGCCAGATGTGTGGTAAACTTTTCAGGTGTCAGTGTTGTGGATCTTTGAGTGTATCTTTTCCTGATAGTGTGCTTGTCTTCAGAACAGACCTTTGATACCAGCTTTGGAAAGTGTTCTCTAAAAGTTCACAGGCTTCATTGATTTAAAAAAAAAAAAAGATTAGTAGTACACATCATAGGTCATTGATCAGAAATGAGAAAAAAAGGTATTTTCCAACACCGGCTCCAGTCCCAAAGTATACAATACAAACCCAGACTAATGCATTTTATATATGAATTGAATACATATGAATTACACTTGCATTCATGCAAGTAAACAAATACACATATTTGCATCAAGTATTTGTGACGTTGCATGCACAAATCAGCACAAGAGAAATGGTGATTCGCTCTAATGACTGAAGAATAGTTAGCCTGCACTTGTTTTCCCCCACTACTTAATTGTTCAGCATTACATATATATATAATAGTCCAACACCATAACATAACAGTGCGTTACAGTGATATCTTTCTTTTTATCCCTCACTCCAAAACTTGATCGTACACAATGATACAGTGCATGGTAAGTTATTACTTGGCACTTTACCTTACTGTGCTCAGACGTTAAGTGCCAGATGTGTGGTAAACTTTTCAGGTGTCAGTGTTGTGGATCTTTGAGTGTGTCTTTTCCTGATAGTGTGCTTGTCTTCAGAACAGACCTTTGATACCAGCTTTGGAAAGTGTTCTCTAAAAGTTTACAGGCTTCATTGATTTAAAAAAAAATAGTACACATCATAGGTCATTGATCAGAAATGAGAAAAAGTATTTTCCAACACCGGCTCCAATCCCAAAGTATGCAATACAAACCCAGACTAATGCATTTTACATATGAATTGAATACATATGAATTACACTTGCATTCATAAGTAAATAAATACACATATTTGCATAAAGTATTTGTGATGTTGCATGCACAATCGGCACAAGAGAAATGGTGATTCGCTCACACACACAAAAGTTGCAAAATGCATGACTATAAGGAAGGCAGGCAGAAAGATGAGATCAAGAGAGGAAAAAAAGAATGATGGAGGGAAGAAAAATGGAGATGGACAGAGAGAGCCTTATTTTCTCTGATAAATGAAGAAAAATGTAAACATGTCAAATAGTTCTGTGAAAAATGGAGGTCATAAGTGTGACAATTGTTCATGAACAATGGCGGGTACGCGATGGGGCTTTTACAATGATGATGATGGCAGGGAACCAAAAAGGAAACCAAGAGAGAAAAAGAAAGAGAAAAAAATCGAATTGAGACAGACCGACAGATTTTCTCAGATAGATGAGCAAAGAGTCTAATGAAAAGTGGAGGATGTAAGCGTGATGGATGTTAATGAACAGTGATGAATGTGGGGGGAGGGGGGGGGGGGTTACAGGGTGAAGATGGCAGGCACCAGGCATGTCCTGGCAGGGGGAAAAGGTGGAGCCCATCCTGTGTCGGGGGAGGGTGGATGCAGCAGGTCCGACCTCAGAGCTTGTCGGTTGTTGGGCAGCCTGATGGGAGGGACTGTGCCTGTCATCATGGGTGGTGTTGTTGGTGAACAGTATTAGTGGTAGGTGATATACTGTTAGAAGCACAATGTGTGAGTGAGTGTGTGGTGATGCATGTGTGCCGTTCTACAGTTTCCGTTCGGACCGATTTTTGCGTTTTTCACCAACTTTTTGACGTGACCCGTTTATCTAGTTGTGCGTCTTTATGAGTTAAAATTTTTGACTTCATGTTTGCCTCGTGAGTTTTCAAGTGCCTTGAGAGCTACAGAAACTTTTCCACACAGAAAATGAGAAAGCAAGCTTGAAGACATCTTTCCCTGAGTGACTGGTGAATGAAGTAGAACTTGGAGCATGAGAAGATCCAGACCATTGCTAGCATGCCCGGAGAACCAGACCATTGCCAGCATGCCCAGAAAACCAGACCATTGCCAGCATGCCCAGAGAACCAGACCATTGGGAGCATGCCCAGAGAACCAGACCATTGCCAGCATGCCCGGGAGAACCAGACCATTGTCAGCATGCCCGGAGAACCAGACTATTGCCAGCATGCCCAGAGAACCAGACCATTCCAGCATGCCTGCAGAACCAGACCATTGGCAGCATTTAAGGGCAGATGAAAGTTGTTCAGAGCAGTTGTTCAGTAATTCCAGGTCATGACACTCGCTTGGTCAGGAACTCGTTTCTCTTCCATGCTGCCCATTCTCCCCACAAGTTGTGTTGCTCTCATCGGCTCTTCCATGCATAGCACCTCCCATGTTTGTGTTGTGGCAGTCCTGTCACGCAAGTTGCAATCCCATCATCTGAGTTAACAGGGAGCTGTCAGTATCTGGTGGTCAGGAAGCAAACCATCCAGAGGAGACATGGTGCTACCGCCAGATCTGCAGAGCGGTGATCATTGACTATGATTCAACATAAGGGTGACACCAGTTCCACTGAGCTGTCAAATGATAAGAACGATTGCTTAGTCATGAAGCCAACCGAGTTGGCGTTCCTCTAGGCTGGCATCACCACGCACATCCAAAAATAAGTCCACAGTGTCCCTTCCCAGGGCTGCACCACGTACATCCAACAATAATACACAGTGTCTCTTCACCCCACCCCCGAGGGCCACATGATGTGCATCTAACAAAAATCCAGTGACCGTCCCATGGCCCCACCACATACATCCCACAATAAACCAGTCTCCCCTCACAGGGCCCCCCCACACACATCCCACAATAATCCACTGTGTCTCCTCACAGGGCCCCATTATGGCCACTGATCAGCTGTCCCAAGTTTCAGCTCCCCCAGGGAACTTGGATCAGGAACATGTTGTGGAGACGTATCCCTCCCAGTGGATGGCAGTCCAGGATATGGTTCCAGTCTGACTGCTGGAGCCCCTATCACTCTCTGCTCTAGATAGGAGTTGGTCAGGGCAGAAACATCCACCTTTAATTCATCAAATGGTCTCCAATCCCTTGAGTCCCAAGCCTGGAAAAATCCATGATGCTAGCCACTGCACCATGATGGCCAGTGGTGGGTAGTCCTTTATTCATTTCTGTCTCGCGCGCTGTTCCTTGCTGCTTGATTTAGGTTTTCAAACAAAACCATGGAGAAGGTCCATTGTGATTATTCCTTTCCAACTCTAGTGATGAGGAAAGACGGAACTGACCGGGCAAGTTCATGTGATGGTCTGAAGAGCTGCTCTGAACAAGGGGAAGCCTATGGCAATAAATGATTTGCATCAAATGGGGGACTGTTGTTTGTGTTTGATTGGAATGAATGACGATGTCAGACCTGTGCCCTCATACACTGTTGGAGTATGTAGTCCACCGCTAGATAACTCGGTTAGTATTCCACATAATCAAACTCCACCAGAAAGGGTGTGGACAGTAGTCTAGATCTAAACTGCCTGTGGAAGTTTAAATTATCATGCACTAATGTTCATTTCTGATCATGCCAGTGGTCCTCAGAAGGGAAGCTTTCACCTTTCATATATCAACGAAGAGATCCGCGTTGAGATCATTGAAGAGCGCCAGGCCAATAACCAGTGTGGTTGCTCACACTATGCCAGTTTATTTCTGGATGCTAGGTCATTAAAGGACACTGGGCCAACACCATGTACACACACCACTCCTGTTTCTGGACATTAGGTCATCATTGAAGAGCACTGGGCCAACACTTATTGTCAGATACACACACTGTTCCTGTTTTCTGGACATTAGGTCATTAAAGAGCACTGGGCCAACACCAGGTACACGCATTACTCCTGTTTCTAGACATTAGGTCAGCAAAGAGCACAGGGCCAACACCAGGTACATACACAACTGTTTTTTGGCCACTAGGTCATTAAAGAGCACTGGGCCAACACTTGTTACCAAGTACACACACTTCTCCTGTTTTTCTGGACACTACATCATTAAAGAGCACTGGGCCAACACTTAATTGTCATATTGTCGGATACACACACTGTTCCTGTTTTCTGGACACTAGGGTCACTGAGCAACTCTGGACCAACAGCTAATGTCAGTGCACAGGTCTGATGGGCAGTGGTGTGGAGAATGGAAGCCAAAGTCAATACATGGTGCACACAGAGAACCAGTGTGGGCTGTTTTTGTTGAATGAAAGTGGAATGCATGACTGATAGTTTATTGTACCTGAAGAGCTAGAGTTAGGGAACTGTTCACACTTCACCAGCCATGTGACAGGCACAGAGGCTCCCACAGGCTGGCACCAACAACTGATAAGCCTGGGGTTTAACCTGTTGTATCCACTCTCCCCTCACAGGGTGGGACCTGCCGGGTGGGAGGGGAGGGGGGAAGCCGCCAGGACCATGTCTGTTGTCTGTCATCTGAACCCCGGGACTAAAGAGGAATAGTGGGATAGCTTTGTGTGTGGTGTGGTTTCAGGGCAAATATAGTCGTTTGCATTCCAGGGTTTCGCGTTATCCTAGGATGGGGGAAATCATGATAGTATTGCTTAAGTGAAAGAAGTTGATGTATTAGTCAGGCTTTAACACATCAAGGTTATCTCTGCACTCACAGATTGATGGAGTGAACAATGGATAAATAAACAACAGCAGCTTTTCCCCACTTTTTCATCCCTCCCTGCAAGCACACTTCACATTCACTTTGTGTCGCATTAATTAGTCCACTAGCATTTCTTTTGCAAATAGTCGGTCAATATCCATGATATTGTTAATTTTCAGTGTCTTTCCATTTTCAAGTTCTCTAAGAAATTTCCCATGTGATGACCAGGCAGCCATCATTGCAGAAAGACTGCTGGTCTTTTTCAGAAGTTTGTAATTTGTCTGTGTAAGGTCTTCCGCCACAGTAATGCCAGTCTTTTGATTTTCTCCGCGCTGTCAGCACTTGGCCTCTCTTCTTCTGTGAGAAGCGCAGGATGATAGGATGTATTCCCCCCCCCCCTCCCCTCAGTGATCACCCTTCTAGATCAGGGAACAATTTCTATCTCTTTTGAGGATACCGGCACTCTGAGTTAGTGAGAAACATTGACAGTCATTGGGAAAGATGCCCCATATATGTCAATGTTATCTACGACAGGGAATAACGCAGATATAATACCTTTCAACTTTTGTGTACTCTCTGTATCAGTTTGCGTATCCAAATCAATTTTAGGCCACTTATAAACTTTTTGATATCAGGTAGGCCCAATCCTCCTTTTTTTTTTTACACCTCCTTTTTTTACACTCTTCATTACCGTTCTTCTGCTGATTCTGTCCTGTTTCCTTTTCCAGATGAATTTGAAGCACATACTTTGCAAACCGTTTATGAACGTCATCTGGCGGATTTGGCAAGAGTAACCATAGTTGTGCTATTTTTGAAAGGATTAAACTTTTCAATACAGCGATTCTGCCTACTGGAGTTATAGATCTTTTAATCCAGATGTTGAATAACCCTTTTTATTTCTGAAAATTTTTCATTATAATTCAATTCCTCACAGTCATCTAGGTCTACCGAAAACCATATGCCTAAAATTTTAAATTTTGGTGGATTCCAATTGATCTTCAAATGTGGTAAATGTTTTACTGTGACCTTCTTACTACCTAACCATACTGCTTGCGTTTTGCTATCATTCATGTATAAACCAGACTTATAACTAAACTCTCTGATCGTTTCAATGATTGCCTCAAAAGACGTTGCATCACCCTTGGTCATCATCTATCATCTGCAAACTGAGTTATTTTATGCTCACTGACACTTCACTGTTCAGCGTGCTATTCCATGTCGTTGTCTGCACTCCTCAGGGTGCTGACATTCCACTGTTCAGCATGCTGTTGTTCCATGTTGTCTGCACTCCTCAGGGCACTGACATTTCACTGTTCACTGTGCTGTTGTTCCATGTTGTCTGCAGTCCTCAGGGTGCTGACATTCACTGTTCACTGTGCTGTTGTTCCATGTCGTTGTCTGCACTCCTCAGGGCGCTGACATTTCACTGTTCAGTGTGTTTGTCCATGTTGTTATCTACACTCCTGAGGGCACTGACATTCCACTGTTCACCGTGCTGTTGTTCCATATTGGTGTGTGCACTCCCCAGGGTACTGACATTCCACTGTTCACTGTGCTGTTCCATGTCGTTGTCTGCACTCCTCAGGGCACTGACATTCCACTGTTCACCGTGGTGTTCCAAGTCGTTGCCTGCACTCCTCAGG
Source organism: Conus betulinus (assembly GCA_016801955.1). Taxonomy (NCBI): domain Eukaryota; kingdom Metazoa; phylum Mollusca; class Gastropoda; order Neogastropoda; family Conidae; genus Conus; species Conus betulinus. The sequence continues at coordinate 41,882 of JADBJO010008870.1, forward strand.
GCGCCGACATTCCACTGTTCACAGTCCCTTTGTTTAGTGATATTCTACTGGACATAATGTTGGCCATGTCACGGTAGACTTTTTGTTTATGAAAGATGATGGATTTTCAGTATGGAGGAAAGTACTTGCTGCGGAGCGATGGCATGGTACAGGTGCAAATGGTTTGAAAATATTAGTTCTGTTTGCTAGTTTTGATGAGCTATCTCAGAGCAGCATGTGTTGCTGTGTTGTTTATAAAGCAGCTGGAATGTTGTTTGTTTTGCTGGGCCATAAACATAGCTTTTCCTATTTTGGTTGTTGTCAGACAATCAGTTTGCAAGAGAGTACTGACCCCATTTGGATTCCCGGGAACAAATTTTATCCCCTTTCCCCATCATAGTGATTTTTATGTTTATTTTCCTTTTGCAAACTGACGTGTCGGATAACAATCACAAGACTAAAACAAGGGTAAATCAGTAATACTCCTGCTGGGGTATATAGTAAGTGATGTGCCATGCCCTCATGGGTCAAGTTCAGGTATGTGGTGGTCTGTCTTGCACATGCCTATTTTCTTGACCAATACGCTGATGCTGTGTCTGGATTGCGTGGTAGTCATTCATGAGGACCATGAGTTGTAGCAGGGGAAAGTATGTAGAGGGCATGGCTCTGCCTAACTTTTGAGAGCAGAAGGTTTGCAAGCGTTAACCCTTCAAACATGGGGTGCAACCTGTTTGAAATCGAATTTTACAGTACATAGGAACCATCAGCAAAGGAGCTGACCCAAATGCAGCTTAGCTTTTGGATGGGATCACAGTGAGGGGTAACTTAGCTGGTAGTTTGGAATGTTTGGTAGTTTGGAGACTGTGGCCACTTGGCAGACATATTGGCTACGCTGGTCTGGGCAGACTGGTTTTGAAGGCTAATTAGAGGCTGGGGAGTCAGCCATTGGACTAGATTCAAAGTCTAAAGGGTCTGTCTTGGTGCCCCCCTGCACCCTTCGAGATCCAGCCACTTGCACGACGGTCGGCCCCATTGTGTGTTAGGCCGTGTGAGACAGAATGACAGAATGTCAGTTCGAGGTTTGAAGACAACAAGGGCAGTGTCTGCATGTTGTATGAGCGATTGCTTGGGAGCACGTGCGCATGTGGTGAGTTTGAGGGAGCAATCCTGTCTGGCTCAGCTTGGTCACACATGGGTGGATCAGATTCAGTCTGCAGTCGATGGATGCCAGGAAGATTTGAAAAAGCTGTTTCTGGTGACACGCTGAGGACTGCACTGAGCACTGATCATGGAACCTTTCTTATTGGTCGCTACCAGAGGAATAGGCTGGAATGGAGTGTTGGATTTTGGAGTGTGATGTCTTATGAGATCACCGACTTTGATGTCTGAAGGTCTCACGTAGGCTTTGTTGTTGGCATGACGTTTCATCGTAGCTTTCTGCAAGGCATCTTGTTGTATGATGTTGTCATCTGAGTGGTGATCTGAGGAAGTTTGGTTCTCAGGTTTCTGTTGAAGAGAGCAGTAACTGGTGATAAAACCGGTCGTGGAGTGAGATGTAGTACAGTAATGAAGGAGGAATTTGTACATCTCCTGTTTGAAGTTTAGAGTAGCTGCTGTCTTGATTGTTTTCTTGATCAGTTTTCATGAAAAGTTCTGTCTCTGCATCAGCAGAGAACCATAATGGCATGATCTTTCTCTACATTAGCATGGGGCCATAATGGGGTTATCTTCCTGTGCTTGATACCCATGCCAGTGCAAAACTGTGAAGTCATTGCTGTTGAAGGGTGGTCAGTTGCCTGTTTTTAACAATTGTGGGATGCCAAATTCAGCAAATACCTTTTCAAGATAGGGGATCATGTATCGGCTGGAGGTGGATTAAAGAATACCAACTACATGATAGCAAGAGTATTCATCTGTCACAACCAACAATTGTTGTCTGTTGCGGAGGTGACCAAATCAGCAGACAGTTCTTCCCAGGGAGCCTCAGGAAGCTTGGGTTCAGGCGCTACAGTCGGTGTAGCAGCCTGGCATGTCAGACAGTTCTTGACGGATATGGGACGGATGTTCTCCACTTTTTCTGTGAGGAGTGCGATAGTTTTCAGGATCCCTTGGTGGCTAGAATGGGCAGTATTCACAGCCTTCTGTTGTATATGGTGGGCACCACAGAAATGCATCATGACGAGATGCAGACTTCAGACGCGTTTGTTGGGGAGAGCAGATCAAGGATTGTCTAGAGTTTGTCCTGGCTTGGCTTGATGCCATCTTCTCCAAACACGTGACCAAGAAACTCCAAGGACTTGTGCTTGTAGTCGCAGTTGCCACTATCGAATGCTAGTCCTTTTAAGAAAAAAAGATTAACATGGAGGACCTGGTCACCTTCGAAATGAAGGAGGTCAGGTTAGGAGGTTGACGACTTCTGCAGACAGCTTGTTCTAGTGGCGGATGGTACGGGGGAAGAAGGCATGCTTTCTTAAAAAGACGACTAAAGAGTGCAGGAAGGTTGGCGTCATGCTCTCGCTGATTGTGTCCACAGCACAAGATGATGTCGTCACAGGTGTCACAATGCCGCATAGACCTGAGAGTGCCTGGCATATTGTGTCTTGGAAAATTTTCACCGGCTGAGTTGACACCTAAGAAGAGACGGCGATAGTGGTACAGTGCCAAGATGTGTAAAATTCTTATTGTTGAATTCACTGCCATTGTCATTAATCACTACCATTGGTGGGTCATGCACTGGAATCCAGTTTCATGAAGTTCTTGACAATAACAGATAACTCTTTGCTTTTGATAATGGAATTAGCACCAAATCTTGTAAATTCATCAGTCCCGTGAAAGTATCAAAGATTCTTGTGTAGATCAATAGCCACTGCTTGATTGTATTCATCTGCTAAATGCCTTCCTGCTGTTGGGTTTTTGTGGTGTCTTTCAAACACAAGCACACACATAAAACTCTTCTAATAACTCTTGTCATTTTCTTGTACAGCTCAAAGTCTTTGATTCCTGCGTTTTGCAATTTTTTTCTTTAGATTTTCAGCTGAACCATGTCCAAATTGCTTGTGAAGTTTCACAAGAGATTTTTTTTTTCTTTTTCCATCTAGGTTTTCCATCGTCAGTAGGATTTCACAGTTCTCTTTCAGTGACTTCTTTATTTCCAACAATGTCTGTGCAATAATGTCCAGCGAAGTGTAGTTCAACTCCATAGGTTATTCAAACCTTGTAGCTTTGTCTGTGAAACGGCTTTGTCATTGTACATGTCCAGTACAGTTTTCTGGTTTCTTTAGAGAATCCTGGCTCAACAACAGGGGTAGTTCTGTACATCCACAATTTCTGTTCCAGCGCTGCATTTGATCTTGCCAGTCTGGGCTGGTACTCCAAATTTAAAGATCTTAGCTCTTGACCTTGTCTGGATTTTCTTTTAATCTTCATGCAGTTTGTCCATGCATTGTTCAAACCATTTCTTTTCACACACAGTTTTAGTATGTGCTGTATCAATGATAGCACAGCAGTATGATGCTGTCATCAATTCTCAGTTTGATGTTTGATAAATAATGTCAGTTGCACTTTCCTTCACATTAGTCATTGTGTTCAGTCTCTTGTCTGAAGAAAGACAGACAGTAATCCCCAACTTAGAGAGCAGGAGAGACACTGAGAGAGACACACTGACACTGACACATTTTTTTTTTTTTTTTTTTTTTTTTTTGGCTCACCAACCTCTGCACCACCTCAGAGGCAGTGCACCCAAGCTGCTCATTCCGACACCCCGTTCTCAGCCACAGCCCGGTCGGCCCCGCCACAGCCCCTGCACCGGTAATCCACAACACTGACACAATTTATTGCCATTAGCAAAATGTCCTGTTGGCAAGGGGGTATCATGAGTCGTATCTAGCAACAGCGGGTCACAACAGCAACTAAACAAGAAACCAGTGCAAATACTTCCTTCGAGATGTTTAAGTACTCCTTGACATATACCTGCTACAAAAGAAAGATCAATGAATCACTCACTCACCAGTTCACATGAACATACACGCATGCACACGCACACACACACGCATGCCGTCTCACACACACAAACACATAAGCGCGTGTGTGCACGCCCTCCTCCCCCCCCTCCCCCCCCCTCCCCGCACGCGATGCCATGTCTGTTGATAGTTATTCCATCTCCCATTTCTTGAAAATGGGTGTATCTTCTTCCATTTTTAGCCAGATGTGCAGCCACTGACACATTTTCTTTTCTTTTTTTTTTTTTTTTTTTTTTTTTTGAATGTCTCAAAATCTGAGTATGCAGAATACGCTAGGTCAGTTTTATCTATCCCCCTCCCCCCACCCGCCCCCTCCCCTCCCCCCCTCGCCCCTCCCCGCACGCGATGCCATGTCTGTTGATAGATTTTTTTTTTTTTTTTTTTTGTTGTTGAAACCCTGTTATGGCTCTTGGCCTGAATATGTATATGTTACCATGAAATTGTGTCTTGTGATGTTTATAAAAATAAGAATGTCAGTCAGTGTGTGTGCGTGCGTTGGAATGAAAGCCTCAATTTCAAGTGATCATATGCCTCTCTTTTCACCTTTTTCCCCACTGTTCAGTGGATCTGAGCACACACACACACACACACACAAAACGTCTTTTGCCTCTACAACTGACATGATCAAAGACTTCTTGCTCTTGTTCTAAACAAATAATTATTCCATCTGGATAGTTGTTCCATCTCCCCCCCTCCCTCCTCCCTCTCCCCCCCTCCACCCTTCCCCTCAATTTCAAGTGGTCATATGCCTCTCCCTCCCCCCTCCACGCCCCTCCCCTCCCCTCCCCTCCCCTCCCCCCCTCCCCCCTCCCCGCACGTGATGCCATGTCTGTTGATAGATTCTGGATAATTATTCCATCTCCCCTCCCCCATCCCCCTCCCCCTCAATTTCAAGCGATCATCTCCCCTCCCCCCTCCGCCCCCCCCCCCCCCCTCTCCCTCAATTTCAAGCTATCATATGCCTCTCTGTCCCTCCCACCTCCACCTCTCCTCCCCCTCCCCTCCCCCCTCCCCGCACGCGATGCCATGTCTGTTGATAGATTCTGGATAGTTATTCCATCTCCCCTCCTCCCTTCCCCTCAATTTCAAGTGATCATATGCCTCCCCCCCCCCCCCCCCCCCCCCCCCTCCCCCTCCCCGCACGATGCCATGTCTGTTGATAGATTCCGGATAGTTATTCCATCTGGATATAGTTATTCCATCTCCCCTCCTCCGTTCCCCCCCCCTCCCCCTTCCCCTCAATTTCAAGTGATCATATGCCACTCCCTCCCCCCTCCACCTCTCCCCCCCCCCCCCCCCCCCCTCCTCCTCCCCCCTCCCCGCACGCGATGCCATGTCTGTTGATAGATTCTTGATAGTTATTCCATCTCCCATTTCTTGAAAATGGTGTATCTTCTTCCATTTTTAGCCAGATATGCAGCCACTGACATTTTTCTTTTCTTTCTTTTTTTGTTGTTGAATGTCTCAAAATCTGAGTATGCAGAATACGCTAGGTCAGTTTTATCTTGTAGAATAAAAGCACCAAGTACAGTCATCAAAATATTCATAACATATGCCTCTCCCTCCCTCCCCCCCCCCCCCCTTCCCTTCCCCTCCCCCTTCCCCGCACGCGATGCCATGTCTGTTGATAGATTCTGGATAGTTATTCCATCCCTCCCTCCCCCCCCGTCCCTATGCTCCCCTCCGCACGCGATGCCATGTCTGTTGATAGATTCTGGATAGTTATTCCATCCCCCCTCCCCCCCGTCCCTATGCTCCCCTCCGCACGCGATGCCATGTCTGTTGATAGATTCTGGATAGCTATTCCATCTGGATAGTTATTCCATCTCCCCTCCTCCCTCCCCCCCTCACTCCTCCCTTCCCCTCAATTTCAAACCAACCTGGAAAATTACCAGGAAAATCATACAAAATGAGAAATGTCCAAAAACATGAATGAAAGGAAACATACAGTAACTATTGAGTACACGATTTGCATCATAACAGTACAGCACCTGAAAAGAAATAATGGATTAATTTACGTTCAATACACAGAAATTCCTCTGCCAAGAAGCACATCAAGAAGAGAATTGCGACACAGACCACTCTAAAAGTCTCAGACCATGTTATGCTGCAAACATCCACAAGACTATATTGGTAGTCTGATGAAAAGAAATCGATATAAAAATCTTTAGAGCACACAACCACGGGTGAATCTGCAAAAAAAATCAACTTGGCATAACAATAGAAGAAAAGCAAAATAACATTAAAATACTGTGAACACACCAGCATCTGTTCTGTTACAGTAAAGGTTGTACTGCATGCTAGCAGCACTGACCTTTGTGTCTATTAAGACAACAGAACCAGAAAACAGCACAAGGTACAATGAATTGCACAGAGGTGGGTTGAAAAATGTCAACAAAACAAAAAAAAAAAAAAGTTACAACAGAATATCACCATGGGAAATGCATTGTCTACCTCAGGACATGGTGTTGAGAGACACACCCATTCATCTGTCCCGTCCCGGCCACCTCTCTGGTGTGGAACAGGCGTCCTCTGAAAAGGGCAGCATGTGTGTCATTAAATCATAGCACCAAGACTCGCATGATCTTCAAAAAAAAAGATAATGAATACCTGGCATCAACATAGCCAGGGAGAATACAGTAAAGGGAAGCAACTCATACGCTTCAAAGGTTTACTCTTCAAAAAGGGATTACTTCCCTTTACTCACATCTTTGTAATTCTAGGCCCTACTAGTATAGCCAAGAAATGGAACACAATTCAAATATGAAGTTTCTGACACATTTAACTGGAAATTAAAAAAAAGATCAGCATAGATTTTCAGGAATCGCTTTTAACAGCATGTGTAACTACAAGGAATAAAAATAAATTGAATAATTCATTCCAACTTCCATCACATCGGGTACTGATTCCATGAAAAAAAATAACATGCACAGAGAGAGAGAGAGAGAGATAGCCAGCTGTCCAAGACCCCTTGAAAGAAAAAGACACCAGTTCTCCTCCTAAGTGGAAACTTACTCTTGCAAACATCTCCATTAAGTGGCTCTTAACATCTTTAAAACATTTAAACAAGTCAACAACACAAAAATATTTATCTATAACAACCAGATTCCCAATGATTCTGCAACAGTAAACTTGTTTTGACATAATTCTAAAGAAAAAGGCTGGTATTATTGTCTCCTGTTTACACCAACAGCTAATACGCAGCAGAATATAGGCCCTGAGCTTCAGTAGATAACAGTGTTAATTAATGCTTTGTCATTACCATTAATAAATATCTATAAATGTCTGGTAGTTTGTGCACATTCTTAGAGATTATGCCAAGTAGACTGATTATATTCACAAACCAACTGTTGTATCCCTACTTGATCACTGGCATTTCTAAAGATCATTCTGGAACCAAGCTAATTTGGCACCAAGGAGGATAACTCTTTTGACAAAAGTTCAGAATTCACTGAAATCCCTATGCACTTGCACTCCCTTAATTCTATTACAAAAATTCACTGAAATCCCTATGCACTTGCGCTACCCTTATCAGCTCAACTACATACAAACGAATAAAAATAGCAACAATACAACGAAAGATGCTCTTCAAGAGCATGAATATCAACCGTTTGCAGAAGTAAACTTCTGTCCAGCCACACACATACATACACACAACATGTACACACACACATACATACACACAACATGTACACACACACATACATACATACGCACACACATACAGATGCACACAAGGGCAACCGATGTTGGAGTTAGGGATGCCTTTGTGAAGTGTATGGACCATCGGTGTAGGAAGTCGGTCAATGTATTGTGAGGTCCTCGGTGAGATGACCTTCAGTGGACAGTTTAACAGTTTGTTCTGTGTTGGGATCAAGTCATTGTCTCCAGCTATGGGCTGCATCACATCTTGTGTGCAGCCTTTATGGAGAGAGCAACACTGATAGATGGGGAGATACAAATAACTCCAGTTACCAACTCCATCACGTTTCTGCCTTTACACGTGGAGTGAAAAACATTAAGATGAAGATGCAATTGCCTCCGGCTATTGACTCCATTATGTTTTCTACCTTTACACCTGGAGTGAACAACACTAAGAGATAGGGGAGATGAAATCTCTCCAGCAATTGACTCCATCACTACATACATGTATGAGTTCAGCCACTACACATGGGGTCATGGGAAGAAGACTTTCCAAGTACTGACACCTTCACATAATGTGTTTTTGTCTTTACACATGCAGTGATAAACACTGAGAGACGGAAGAGATAAGTCTTAAGTCAACAACATTAATACTATCCAGCAGCATGCACGGCATGATTCTCTGCTCCCGCGCGCTCACGCACAGGGCTTGGTCCCTGCCGACACACATATTTTGTCACTTTTTAATTTATATTTACGGTAGGTAGACAACAACTGACAGTGTTAGGTGTCATAGGAAAGGTCAAATACTCAACTAATCGAACTTAGTAATTTTGAATCACTTACTTTTAATGTTTAGATGCAACTGTCTGCTGAAAAACATGGCTGACAAGTAAAAAAAGAAGTACTTTGTTTACATTCTAATCCGTTGATTTTCAATACGCTGTCAGAATCAAGCAAACAGGTAAGCGACATCACGACTGTTTCCATTGGCCGTGTTTTGATCAAATGCATTTGTGTTTGAATCTTTTGAATTGGCCTCAGCGGTGACCACGTGTGATGCAGCGGCGTCTGCTGCAGTTGATGTTGAATCATTATTTTTGGCTGCATCTTCAAATAATTCACTTTCCTCTTCTCTATTGTGCCCTCATCGTCAGATCAACTTTGTAATATAATTTCAAGCGCTTCACTGAGCAAGAAATCAGTACCACCTCTTTGCCTGACCGACATATTTCTGGCACAGGAAATTCCAGCCGCGCTTCGCGGGAAAGCTGAGTGCCAGTTCCTTTGTTTCACAGCTGCTGGGGTTAGCCAAGTTCATGACAGAGCACCACTATAAGTAGGGTCTACAACTCGCTAGGACCCCCCAAGACTAAACACAGAGCTTATTCCCCTTATACCATTTCAAGGAAAGTGTAGGAAATTTTCATGTTCCCGTCTGCCAATAGTGGCGGACACAGCAGAATATACTGTCTGCCCGTCTTCCAGCCTTGGCTGACGCAGCTGCAAGGGAAAGAACTTCCGTCTGCCAATCTTCGGCGGACACGGCTGGTAAAGGTTAACATATGTGTTGAGGCTTTCTACATGGGAGTTAGAAACATTTGTCAAGTCAAGTCAAGTAAACTTTATTATCTCAATTTGAGAAATTAATTTGTGGTCGCACACATTCACAGCAAATAAACAATAATTTTGTCACATTACCCATTTTTTCTCACATATGACATACATTCATATAAAGGAATTTGGATTTCAATTAAACATCTCGGTTCATAAAATCAATGGACAGGGGAATAAAACTTTGTTTAAATCTACCACTTCTGCATTTAACCGATCGATATCTTCGTCCTGACTGAAGAAGGTCATACTGATTTGCAAGAACGTGGGTCTGGTCACACGCAATCTTCTTGGCCCCCCCCCATGCTCCCCCCCCGCACGCGATGCCATGTCTGTTGATAGATTCTGGATAGCTATTCCATCTGGATAGTTATTCCATCTCCCCTCCTCCTCCCCCCCCCTCCCTCCTCCCTTCCCCTCAATTTCAAGTGATCATATGCCTCTCCCTCCCCCCTCCACCTCCCCCCTCCCCCCCCCCCTCCTTCCCCTCCCCACATGCGATGCCATGTCTGTTGATAGATTCTGGATAGTTATTCCATCTGGATAGTTATTCCATCTCCCCTCCTCCGTTCCCCTCCTCCCCCTTCCCCTCAATTTCAAGTGATCATATGCCTCTCCCTCCCCCCTACCCCTCCCCGCACGCGATGCCATGTCTGTTGATAGATTCTGGATAGTTATTCCATCTCCCCTCCCCCCTCCCCTCCCCTCCCCTCCCCCCCCCCCTCCCCCTCAATTTCAAGCGATCATATGCCTCTCTCCGTCCCTCCCCCCTCCCCCTCCCCTCCCCTCCCCCCTCCCCGCATGCGATGCCATGTCTGTTGATAGATTCTGGATAGTTATTCCATCTCCCCTCCCCCTCCCCCCCCCCCTCAATTTCAAGCAATCATATGCCTCTCCGTCCCTGCCCCCCTCCCCCTCCCCCCTCCCTGCAAGCGATGCCATGTCTGTTGGTAGATTCTGGATAGTTATTCCATCCTGATAGTTATTCCATCTCCCCTCCTCCCTCCCCCCCTCCCCCCTTTCCCCTCAATTTCAAGTGATCATATGCCTCTCCCTCCCCCGTCCCCTCTCCCCCTCCCCCCCCCCCTCTCCCTCCCCCCCTCCCCACACGCGATGCCATGTCTGTTGATAGATTCTGGATAGTTATTCCATCTGGATAGTTATTCCATGCCCCCTCCTCCCTCCCCCCCCCCCCTCCTCCCTTCCCCTCAATTTCAAGTGATCATATGCCTCTCCCTCCCCCCTCCCCCCCCTCCCCCTCCCCACATTCGATGCCATGTCTGTTGATAGATTCTGGATAGTTATTCCATCTGGATAGTTATTCCATCTCCCCTCCTCCGTTCCCACCTCCCCCTTCCCCTCAATTTCAAGTGATCATATGCGTCTCCCTCCCCCCCCCCCTCCACCTCCCCCTCCTCCCCCTCCCCGCACGCGATGCCATGTCTGTTGATAGATTCTGGATAGTTATTCCATCTCCCATCCCCCCTCCCCTCCTCCCCCCCCCCCCCTCCCCTCAATTTCAAGCGATCATATGTCTCTCTCCGTCCCTCCCCCCCCCCCTCCCCCCTCCCCGCATGCGATGCCATGTCTGTTGATGATAGATTCTGGATAGTTATTCCATCTGGATAGTTATTCCATCTCCCTCCTCCCTCCCCCCCTCCCCTCAATTTCAAGTGATCATATGCCTCTCCCTCCCCCGTCCCCCCTCTCCCCCCCCCCCTCCCCTCCCCTCCCCCCCTCCCCACACGCGATGCCATGTCTGTTGATAGATTCTGGATAGTTATTCCATCTGGATAGTTATTCCATGCCCCCTCCTCCCTCCCCCCCCTCCCTCCTCCCTTCCCCTCAATTTCAAGTGATCATATGCCTCTCCCTCCCCCCTCCCCCTCCTCCCCCTCCCCGCATGCGATGCCATGTCTGTTGATAGATTCTGGATAGTTATTCCATCTGGATAGTTATTCCATCTCCCTCCTCCCTCCCCCTCAATTTCAAGTGATCATATGCCTCTCCCTCCTCCCTCCCATCTCCCCCCTCCCCTCCCCCTCCCCCCCCCCCCCTCCCCACACGCGATGCCATGTCTGTTGATAGATTCTGGATAGTTATTCCATCTCCATCTCCCCTCCCCCCCCCCCTCCCCGTGCCCCCCCCCCCCCCCCCCCCCCTCCCGCACGCGATGCCATGTCTGTTGATTGATTCTGGATAGTTATTCCTCTGGATAGTTATTCCATCTCCCCTCCTCCGTTCCCCCCTCCCCCTTCCCCTCAATTTCAAGTGATCGTATGCGCGTCTCCCTCCCTCCTTCCCCTCCCCGCACGCGATGCCATGTCTGTTGATAGATTCTGGATAGTTATTCCATCTCCCCTCCCCCCCCTCCCCTCCCCCCCCCCCTCCCCCCCCCCTCCCCCTCAATTTCAAGCGATCATATGCCTCTCCGTCCCTCCCCCTCCGCCCCCCCCTCCCCCCTCCCCGCGCATGCGATGCCATGTCTGTTGATAGATTCTGGATAGTTATTCCATCTGGATAGTTATTCCATCTCCCCTCCTCCCTCCCCCCTTCCCCTCAATTTCAAGTGATCATATGTCTCTCCCTCCCCCTCCTCCCCCCCCCCCCCGCACGCGATGCCATGTCTGTTGATAGATTCTGGATAGTTATTCCATCTCCCCTCTCCCTCCTCCCCCTCAATTTCAAGCGATCATATGCCTCTCCCTCCCTCCCCCTCCCCCTCCCCCCTCCCCGCACACGATGCCATGTCTGTTGATATTCTGGATAGTTATTCCATCTCCCATTTCTTGAAAATGGTGTATTTTCCATTTTCAGCGAGATAGGCAGCCACTGACATTTTCTTTTCTTTTCTTTTTTTTTTTTTTTTTGAATGTCTCAAAATCTGGGTATGCAGAATATGCTAGGTCAGTTTTATCTTGTAGAAAAAGAGCACCAAGTACAGTCATCAAAATATTCATAACATCAACTGTGTTCTGTGGCATCGATCTCCAAAGCTCCTGCTCTGGTATGTAAATGTTTTGGCTTGGGGGGCAGGTGTGTTGTAAAGTTTGGTGAATGAAGTTGCTTTTGTTTTTGTTCTTTCAAACCCTGTTATGGCTCTTGGCCTGAATATATATACGTTACCATTACCATGAATTGTGTCTTGTGATGTTTATAAAAATAAGAATGTCAGTCAGTGTGTGTGCGTGCGTTGAATGAATAAGCCTCAATTTCAAGCGATCATATGCCTCTCTTTTCACTTTTTTCCCCCACTGTTCAGTGGATCTGAGCACACACACACACACACACACACACACACACACACACACACACACACACAAAACGTCTTTTGCCTCTACAACTGACATGATCAAAGACTTCTTGCTCTTATTCTAAACAATCATTTATCGGACCCCCCACACACACACACACACACATACATACACACACCACACACACATATACACATGTATGCAGTCAAGGGCAGAGGGGGAAGAGTCATCCATCCATCACTCAAGACCGTGTTGACATTTGACTTTTTGTTTATTTCAGTTCACACAGTCAATCAAGACCAAACCAACCTGGAAAATTACCAGGAAAATCATATTTAGAACGCTGGCAACAAAATGATAAATGTCCAAAAACATGAATGAAAGGAAACATACAGTAACTATTGAGTACACGATTTGCATCATAACAGTACAGCACCTGAAAAGAAGTAATGGATTTAATTTACGTTCAATACACAGAAATTCCTCTGCCAAGAAGCACATCAAGAAGAGAATTGCGACACAGACCACTCTAAAAGTCTCAGACCATGTTATGCTGCAAACATCCACAAGACTATATTGGTAGTCTGATGAAAAGAAATCGATATAAAAATCTTTAGAGCACATAACCACGGGTGAATCTGCAAAACAACTTGGCGTAACAATAGAAGAAAGCAAAATAACATTAAAATACTGTGAACACACCAGCATCTGTTCTGTTTCAGTAAAGGTTGTACTGCATGCTAGCAGCACTGACCTTTGTGTCTATTAAGACCACAGAACCAGAAAACAGCAATTGTATCAACAGGACATGGACTAGATTATTACTCAGCATAACAATGGAAGAAAAGCAAACTAAAATAACATTAAAATACTGTGAACGTACTGGCATCTGTTCTGTTACAGTAAGGTTGTACTGCATGCTAGCAGCACTGATCCTTGTGTCTATTAAGTCAATAGAGCAGGAAAACAGCAATTATATCAACAGGACGAGGACTAGATTATTACTCGGCAGATTCAGTTTGTCTGTCATAATATTAAAAAAAATTTACATTTATTCATAGTAATGCAAACACAACATCATTCAATCAATGGCTCTGACAAAGAAACATATCTTCATTCAATACCATTGATTGCACACACATTGGCTTGTGGTAACAATAACCATTGTGACCACCAGCTTTACAAAAAAGTCCATGGTACCAAAGGTACAATGAATTGCACAGAGGTGGGTTGAAAATGTCAACAAAACAAAAAAAAAGTTACAACAGAATATCACCATGGGAAATGCATTGTCTACCTCAGGACAGGGTGTTGAGACACACACACCCATTCATCTGTCCCGGCCACCTCTCTGGTGCATTAAATGATCATTTTGATCTGCATGCAGTTACAGGAAAACTGTTCTGCCATTTGTAGATCTGGTGGAGGCTGCCCACTGCAGTTCATACCACTGTCTGCAGCATACGTCGCTGTCACCAATTTTTTTGGCATTATCGCGACGGCATTATACCTGACAGATCTGCACTTTCTTCAATTCGTACAACTGGCTCCTCCATTTCTTTTTGATCTTCGATTTCGAGTCCAACAAGCTGAGACTGACACACGCCTGTCGAAGTCGATGAGGAGATTCCATCGTAAGCTTCGCTGTCAGTTTTTTCTTCGTTAGAAAAACACATCAAAATATTCCTTTTCATTGATATTGCTGGTGGCAAGATTTTCGTTTATAAGGCCACTAATTCCCTGGCCTTCACACTGACTGTTCCCTGTGGATTGCCGGTGCCGGGGCTGCAACGAGACCGACCGGGCTGTGGCTGTGGACGCGGTGTCGGAATGAGCGGCGTCGTGGGTGCACTGCCTCTGAGGTGGCGCAGAGGTTGGGACAGAAAAAAAAAAAAAAAAAAAAATCTGATGTGAACGTGCTATCTACTAGGCTGTCCACACAGTAGTGATGAGTGTCCATAACTCCTACTTAGTGGGATGGAATAATCCGTAGCTGAATGTTCAGGACGTTAAGTATCAATATGTTTGGGAAGGTACACCCACTTTTGTATTAGATGATCTTAAAACACACACGCGCGCGCGCGCGCGCGCGCGCGCACACACACACACACACACACACACACACACACACACATATTTGGAAAGGAACAGCCCACTGTTGTATTAGAGGACCTCCAGTAACCATATGTTTGAGAAAGAACAACCCATTGTTGTATTGGAGGATCTTAAGTAACCAGAGCAGATCTTTATCATCATCACCTGTCAGCAGTTTATTGATTTTTAACCACAAACACAGTCACTATCACCATAGGCTTCAGGTTCCAATAAATGAATAAAATCTTCATATACATTTTTATAGGCAATGGCTATGCCACCAGATCTTTGATACGAAAAATATTTTTGACTAAACAAAGCAATACAATAACTAAGATTATTAAAACAGTCCACTAACCAGAGACTTGTGCGTCAGTTCTACTTTCGGTGAATGTTAATATGTCAAACTGGGAAACATAGTTTGTAAATTCTTTAAACTGTAAATGACTTCTTGGTCCACAAACATTGTGGGACAGGAAAGACAAACTACATTTAGAACTAGAAAAACTTGAACAATTCAAACTAGAAACACAGTCAATGCTTGAATACGGATGCACATCAGACCCTTTAGCTCACAGACAAGGAGGTGTCTCAGCCCAAGGAATTTGAAGTCCACATCAACGCCCAGCTTGAAGAGGTCATCAAGGCTGTCCACCGGCACAACTTGTGCCCTCTCCTGACCAGGGATCTTCTTCAGCTCGCACCGAAGTCTGCCATCAGGAGTAGTTGATATCTTGTCCACTTAGTCCGACTTCTTCACCATTTGAAGAAACCTGCTGCCAAGGACCGTCAGGTGGTCGTTCAGATAGGTCCTCTTGTATTGTTCTTTCTCACGCAGTTCCTTCTTCTTCCTCATAACCTCACCTTTCATATGACTAGAAACAAACTTCAGAAGCACGGCCCAGCACTTGCCACTCATCTTCTTGCCGTTCCAATGAACAACAGAAATGTCCAAGGCCTTCGCATCACACCCTGCCTCTCAAAATAGCGTCGTTACTTTCTGATCGAGATTCTCCTCTTCTTCTTCAGGCAGATCGATGATCCTCACTTTTTCGCGCCTGGTGTATTGTTCCTGGCGATCCAGGGAGTAGTGCAGCTGAGGGTTTGATTTTCTGCACTTGCTGAAGCATTTCTTTTCTTTTTTTTTTTCGAGACAGTGTCCATCACTCCTGTAATCACCCTCTCCACCCCCTTCACAAGCAAACTTTCTATTTGTCTGGCAAACACTGGAACAAAAAGTTTGGCGACGCGCATCGCAATGACGTCAATGTCAGCTTTGACGTCATTCTGGTCCTGATTCTTCCCTAAAGTTGCAATCTGCATTTTTGATGCTGCTGTTTTTCTGCCGGAACATTTTTGTGGCATTTAGTCTGTGTAAAATGCTCTCCTGCACTTCGTCACACGCTCCAGCTGTCGTCCTTCACCAGCATCTGCACGACACTGTCCAGACTAGAATCCTGCCACTGCACTACAGAAGAAGACGCCTCAAAAGACATTCCCGCACAGGTCAGTTCAAAACCAAAATAGTAGAAAATAGACCACTCACTTGATAGAAAAAACAAAAACAAAACGGCACAAACTGAAGTCCGGAATACTTAACTATTTGTTGATGACTAAACTCTAAGGTTGAAAGTAAAAGAAAAACTAATGTGAAAAAAGAAAAAGCAAACAAAACAAACAAACATACAAACAAAAACCACAAAGCTCAAAATCGTAGCTGACCTTCGGAATGATCCGGAAGTCACACACACACACACACACACACACACACGTTCTTTCGTTAAGTTATAAATTGTCACTTGCAGCAGCTTCTTGTGATGATGATGATGATTGTTGTTTGTAATTGTTATTATTATCATTAGTAGTAAAATCAATGAGTCTGGAGTATTGCCATCCAATAATTCTCCATAAGCAGCAAAATTTTACATAAATATATGCAATGTGTTTTCAGAACAAACTTGGTTTTATTTGCTGGTTAGTGTGTGTGTGTGTGTGTGTGTGTGTGTGTGTGTGTGTGTGTCACTGTGTGTGTACAAAACACAAACAAAAGAAAATCACTTGTTGGCAAATTGTTTTCCCTCCAGGAACAAAAGCTGACGAGCCGACACACAGATATAAGAGCGTGCATATTTGGAACAAAAGAAAAAGGGAATGAGTGAATGAACAAATCAATCTGTAAATAAATCAAGTCATGCTGCTTATTAGTCTGGCCAACCGAAATGCCCATATTAAGGTCGTCGTAAATGATGTGCAAGTTCTTAAACCAATGCGAACAAAATAAAATTTCAGATTTTCAAAATGGAGTGACTGATGGCGGAGAACGAAGCAAAATTTAGAAAGAGTGGGGGGTAGTTGCTGCCAAGAACATTGACAAACAAAGTACAGGACAAGACACGATGCATTTCGACCTCTTGGGTCTTCTTCAAGTAAAAAAATAGATACATTTAACATTTAGGACAGTACAAACAAAGAACGAAGAGAGACTTATATGATGTCCATGTGGTATGCTGTGAACCATGGTCGGCCATTCTTTACAGCATACCACATGGACATCAGATAAGTCTCTCTTCGTTCTTTGTTTGTACTGTCCTAATGTTAAATGTGATCTTTTTTTTTTACTTGAAGAAGACCCAAGAGGTCGAAATGCATCGTGTCTTGTCCTGTACTTTGTCAATGTTCTTGGCGGCAACTACCCCCCAAATTGTATGCTTTTTTTTTCCCGTAAAGTTAGTTCTGTATTCTTGATCATGGCAACTACAGTGCACAAAACTGTAACATATCTTCTGACACATTCCACAATACACCATCACAGGAACAGCATGTGTGTGTGTGTGTGTGTGTGTGTGTGTGTGTGTGTGTGTGTGTGTGTGTGTGTGCTTCTCCTTCTTCTGGAAAGCAGATGGAGGGCAGGATAGAGGATGGGACGGGGAAGGAAGCATGGGGAGAAAGGTAAAGGAACAAGTGACACACACACGCGCGCGCGCGCGCGCGCGCGCACACACACACACACACATATATATATCTGTTCGTGTTTTTTGACGATGTACAATTAGGATATAAATATTTAAACAATTAAGGATGACATACAATAGCAGTGTTTTCAGATTGCAACGAACACACGCCTAGAATTTTTTTTTATTTCAACGGTGGGGGGTGGGGGGTGGGTGGGGAACAGTGACTGACGTACTAAAGAATGAACTATTCTAGGAGCAAACGAACTACAAAGTAACTAACAGCTTTGCAACCATTCGACACAAGCACCAGCTCAATAAGATTGTGACTAATTGACTTAACGAAGTAAAATGATCTCTTTTAAGAAACAGGACTCCAGACATGCAAGCAAAACAAGGACATACACGGATAGTAAACGACGAAAAAAAAAAATGAATAAGCCCACTCCTGAGTTAAGAACCAATGGGG
>JADBJO010008870.1:60761-90406 GCA_016801955.1 Conus betulinus
GCTAAATCTTTTTTTTTTCCCCACATGGGAGAGAGCTCAAAATAAACAAATGCGCATGCGCATGCGCACATATATTCATACGCATGCACGAGCACACATAATTAGACTGAAAAAAGCGCCACACACACGATCCACAACAGTGCCATCTGTTTTGGATTTGTAGCCTTGATGCTGTGATGGGATCCTGCTATGCGCTGAAGTTTCAAAACTCATTGCTTATTTTAATACTGAATTTAAGAAACTGTCATTTCGTGGTTTTTGGACTGCAAGAACTTGTCCACAGGCAGATCGGATTGCTTTTTCATGATAGAATGGATATGTTTATTTTTTAACTGCACAGAGCCACTATCAGAATGTTTTAGAATAATTTAGAAGTTATCCTATAAGTTAAACAATTCTGGAGCGAGGAAACGATTTTCTGTGGGCCCTATCTCGTTCCAACTTGTTTTTGAAGGCGTGGTTACCCATACACACGGATCGTTCTTTTGTTTCGAAAATTTATCTCTAGGCTGAAATGACATCAGTACAATTGACGTCATAGTAAGAAAACTTCATCAGTTCAGAAAAAAAGACGTCACATTATTTTTATTTTTTACTTTAAACACAGGAAAACAGTTAGGCCCGGAAGATAACATTTCAGTGAAAATACGAGGAGAAAGAAACCCCAGAAACAGTTAGGACTACATGACTATAAAAAGTGCAGTGGGATTCCTGTTGTTCATCAACACCGAGGTGAACGGATCCTTAGGCTATAGCAGTCGGCCAGCACGATGACGGTAAGTAAGTTGCCAAAGGCTCGGCTTGACCACGAAAAAGCTATCAGAGCGAACACACTGTCGAAAACACTGCACACAACATAAAGATATGATCACACATTCTTGGTCTTGTTCTTGATCCTAAGTCATCTTCTGAACATTAACGCACACAGTCACAACACGCACACACACACACACACACACACACACACACACACACACACACACACACCACACACAACGCACACATGCGCATGCACACACACACACACACACACACACACACACACACACACACACACACACACACACACGCACGCGTACCTGTGCTTGCTCCTACGCCCACACATATGCACATGCGTGCATGTGCACATCCACACCCACACACGTGTGCGCACATGCACGCATACACATGAAAGCACAAATGCAAACACACACGCACATGCGCAAACGCCCACATACAAAGACACACACACATATGTGTACACATACACATGCGGATACGTGTGTATGCTCACACACACACACACACACACGCGCGCGCGCGCGCGCGCGCGCGCGTGCACGCATTTCTGCACACGCATACACACGCGCACATACATGCAGGCACACACGTGCACACACAAGCGCGCGTGTGCACACACATGCGCGCACACATACACACAAAGCGCGCGCACACACATGGGCCCGTGTCCACACATCCATACACATACGTGTACATTCACTACACACACACACACACACACACACACACACACACGCACACACACGACAACCATTTTAAGTAGGCACTCAAGGTCTGACCAGCGCATTGGGCTAATGCGTAGGTCAGACATCCGCTAAGTCGTAGCCACGAGACCCTCTTCTTCAAGTTTCTCATCTTAGTTGTTAATTTCATTTATCCATCAGCTTAAAATCATGCGTTGTGTTGTCTCAAAACTTAACGGATGTGGCGTAGCGTATATGGACTAGTCCGCACGCAGTGACGCCTCCTTGAAACTCAAACTGTGACAAAATGTTATCTCAAGTGTTAGTGAAACATGTCCCAGTTACTCAAAACACGGAAGCGGTTATGCCAGGCGTGGTGTTGAGGCATGGCAGGACTGGGGACGATGGAATCTAGACTGATGTGCAAGCCGTTTTGGGGTTTCCACATCAGAGGTTTTGGACTCGACGTCCAATGTTGCCAGCCAGTATGCTGGTGCCTCTTTTGGTGGGGTGAATGCCGTCCCGGAGGTGATGTTTCTTCATGTTGTCATATTGAATGAAAGAGATGTTGTCTACCTCCAATAGCTCGGACGTGATGGCAGCATTAAATAACTCTCTCTTTTGCATCCAGCATCTGGTCTTTGACAGAGGTGACATTGCTTACTACAGACTGTAATCTGGATTTTTTTTTATCGACAACTTCTTTCAGAGTAGTAGGAAATGACTTGCTTAATTTCATGGTATTCTTGGAGTTCAAGTAATTGATTCCAGAGTGTATGAAAACGTCTAAATTGCTCGAGTTGGAGGTGACAGCTTTCAGGGAATTCTGCACGTCGGTCAGAGTTGAGTTCTTTTTCATGGAGGCTTTGGAATGGTATGCCCTCCCCAACGTGTCCCCATGTACCCGATTCAGCACCGAGTCATGCAGAATTAAAGCTTCAGGCGTGCTCTCATGTTCTTTCTGTTTTTCGAATTGCGTCGTGACAGAGTGTTTTTGTTTGACGTCAGACCTAGTACTTAGGTCACGGGGAGATCTGTGGACTTGTTTACCAGGTCTACTCTTGCTCCGTGAAGGTTCCTGCTGCACGGTGTGCGATGATGGCTGGAACCCCCCGGGAACAGCAGCTGGTTTTGCCACAACCTCAGCGTAAGATGGGGACTGCTGTTCAGAAAACTATGGAACATGTCACAAACCACACAGGGGGTTTGTAAGACAGACTTGAAGCCATCAACGGTCGTTATTAACTCATTTATTTTCTGTACTTCTACATGGGAGAGTTTTGAAATAAGATTGGTCACTATACGGAGATGCAAAACATCTAAAACAGTTAACGTAATTTTCAACATTCTCCCCACCTTGAAGTCTCTGTAAAGTCAGTTTCTGTAGAGACTCCAGTAATAACAATAACAATAATAATTGTCCTTTTCTTTGCAAACATTGTTCACAGTCCCAACTACGAAGGAGAGTTGAAGATCCACCTTGATGAGGTTTGTTTTACATATTTATAGTCCCATCAATGAAAATGTATTAATTTAAAGTTATGTTCAGCATATCAGTTGCAATTTATGTTAGTGCACATGTACTGAACAATCAAATTTATATCAAATCTGATACTCTGTTTAACATGGGGGAAGGGGTAGGAAATGGGAGGCGATGGACAAGGGAACGGGGAAGGGGAAATGAAATCTGTGAAATCTGTGTAAGAAAGTTTACAGATTCAATTTCACTGGTCTTTTGACCTGATCTCGTCACTGAGTCACTGTTTTGAACTGATGAGTCAGAACACAAGATTTCTTCACTGTTCATGTTCTCTGTACCATGACCGGTACTCTCTGCATCAGGTTCAGGGCAAACAATGTCTGAAGGCACATGAACATGTGGTTGAGCATCTGGTGACAGTGCAGAAACTTGTTGAGAGTCATTGAAAGCATCAATCACTTAAAGATCATGCATATGTTGGATAGATCTTTTCAGGATTCCACTGGCAGTTTTCACCTCAACAGGCAGAATCAACCCATCCCGACCAGAATATACAACTTGCACAATCCCCAAAGGCCACTCTAACTTGCTGCGATGTTCATCTTGGACCAAAACAACCGAACTCACTTGGATACCCTTTTTGTTGACGGGTCTACTTTGGTAAGGTGGGAGATTGCGTAGATATTCTATTAACCCAGCACAACCAAAATTTGTCCAATAGTTGTCTACGCAACTCCTGTCTCTGAACTAAATCTTTAGACTGTACAACAAGATCTTCAAAAGTCAGAACAGATATCAACCCAGAGGACTCTTTGTCCAGTAGGACATGAGAAGGAGTCAAAGTAAACCCTGAGTCCACTTCATCACCAACAAATGTCAAATGACGGGAATTAACACAAGCCTCAACCTCATGAAGAATGGTTTCTAGTTCGACTCATGCAAGTGATCTTTTGCCAGTTGATCTCTTCAAAGCTGACTTTATAGCTCCGACTAGCCGCTCCCACCAACCTCCCCACCATGGAGCACGTGGTAGAATGAACTTCCAGTCAGGAGCGTCTGCACCAAGAACTTTCACCAAATGATCCTTTGCAGCATAAATCCTTTTGCGTTGTCCGACATCAAGACTGAAAGCATGCTACGACGAGCAAAAAATCTCCTCAAGGCAAAAACAGTAGCCTCACTAGACATGGACTGCACCAGTTCCAGACGTACTGCTCTGATCACCTCACAGGTAAACAGAAGAACATAGAATTTCTTTCCAGTGAAATCACAACAGTACAAAGGTCCACAATGATCTAGTCCTGTAACAGAAAAAGGTGGTGCTTGTTTGACTCTCAACTCCGGTAAAGGAGCCCAGGTCTGAGTACCAGGAGTGGCGTCTTGACGCTGACATGACATACACTCTCGTTTCACGTTTCACACCTTTGCAGATACGCCTAGCACCTAGAATCCAATACTGATTCCTAAGCTCAGCCAACATGCTGTTCACACCCGCATGCTTCAAGGGTTTGTGACCTGACGAGCTAACAGTACACAAAAAATGACCTTTGGGTAATATAACAAGGTGTTAGGCTTCATAGGGTAAACCTGTAAACTGAAACCTCCCTTCAACGCGAAGCTGACCATCCTTTCCAATGAACAGAGCCAATTTCAGAATAAAAGACCCCATGTGGTACTGTTTGTTCACTTTGCAGCACTTCCACTTCCATTGAAAACGCACACTTCTGCACATACTTTAACAGTCTGAGTTTGGCATCACAGAGTTCAGTAAAGGACAAATCACAAATCACTACGCTGACGTTTCTGTTTTGAGACTCTTATGTTGGACATGAAACGCAGTATCCAACCCATCACCTGCAGCGCTCTTATCAGACTGCTGCACCTTTCAATGTCAAGGATTTCTTTCACCTCAAGATCTGTCTGTAGTGCACTAGACACAGCAGGCTGACCTTCCTCCTGAGCCACGGTGATCAGCATGTGCTAATTAATACAAGACCTTTTAGCTTCAGAACAAACAACATCAGAAACATTTTGCTGAGGTTTCTCAGACTTCCCACCATTCAAGTCTTCCTTGTCACAAGCAGCTTTGTTTGACAAAAAGTCAGGACCCTTAAGCCAGCAAAACTTTGACTTCAGCAACATTTCCTCTGCTGAGATTCCAGTGGTAAGCAAAATATGCAGGATTATCTTTGCCCGAACAATGATTCCTCTGCGTTGGACTAACGAGAGACTGAATCTCAGCAACCCTGTGTGCAACAAAAGCTTTACTCGTATATGGGTCACTCTGGACCCAAGCGAGAGTCACGGCTGAGTCTGTCCCAACAGTGACAAATCACATCATCATGTAACTTCAAAGTCTGCCCCACATAGACCACCAAACGAACACATAGTAAGGCTCCCAACATTCCAGGCGTGCAAACTCGGTCTTTTAAGGGGAGCTACTTTAGCTCGCGCAATCACCAGAGACGATTCCAGCTGGGTAAACGTTTCTGTGACGCAATTTCCTGAACTTACGCCTGTATGCGCCAGCGTCCAGCCGGAAGTGCCTGAATAGCATCACCACTTCCATGTAGCTGGTTAAACTCTGGAACGACAGCCTAAGCGCTGCTTCCCTTGCTTTCCCTCGCAACAATGCAATCAGCCGGCAGGACTATGATTCTTTTTCCCATCAGCATAATTCAGCCACTTGCTCAAAATGGGCAATGCATGCGTTAAACATCCTCATCATCCCGCAGCGGATCAAGAGAAATATGTTGTCTCTCAGCCTCCTTAGCCTTGCGTTCTGCCTCTGACTGCTTCAGCTGCAACTCCTCCTCCGCATCTTCCGAACGTTGATAGCCTCCTCCAGTTTGATCAGAAGCTCATGGTCTAGCCTTGCCTGATTTCGTGTTTCATCCTCTTTGTTCCTTTCTTCTCTTTCCTTCAATATCCTCGGTTCTTCCTCCTCTCTCTGTCTCCTAGTCCTTGTGGGCTGCTGCCTCTTCTTCTTCCGTAGCTTTGTGGGCCTTTTGCTCCTCTTCTTCCCTAGCTTTGTGGGCCTTTTGCTCCTCTTCTTTCCTAGCTTTGTGGGCCTTTTGCTCCTCTTCTTCCCTAGCTTTGTGGGCCTTTTGCTCCTCTTCTTCCCTAGCTTTGTGGGCCTTTTGCTCCTCTTCTTCCCTAGCTTTGTGGGCCTTTTGCTCCTCTTCTTTCCTAGCTTTGTGGGCCTTTAGCCCCTCTTCTTCCCTAGCTTTGTGGGCCTTTTGCTCCTCTTCTTCCCTAGCTTTGTGGGCCTTTTGCTCCTCTTCTTCCCTAGCTTTGTGGGCCTTTTGCTCCTCTTCTTTCCTAGCTTTGTGGGCCTTTTGCCCCTCTTTTTCCCTAGCTTTGTGGGGGCCTTTTGCCCCTCTTCTTCCCTAGCTTTGTGGGCCTTTTGCTCCTCTTCTTCCCTAGCTTTGTGGGCCTTTTGCTCCTCTTCTTTCCTAGCTTTGTGGGCCTTTAGCCCCTCTTCTTCCCTAGCTTTGTGGGCCTTTTGCTCCTCTTCTTCCCTAGCTTTGTGGGCCTTTTGCTCCTCTTCTTCCCTAGCTTTGTGGGCCTTTGCTGCTCCTCTTCTTTCCTAGCTTTGTGGGGCCTTTTGCCCCTCTTTTTCCCTAGCTTTGTGGGCCTTTTGCCCCTCTTCTTCCCTAGCTTTGTGGGCCTTTTGCTCCTCTTCTTTCCTAGCTTTGTGGGCCTTTAGCCCCTCTTCTTCCCTAGCTTTGTGGGCCTTTTGCTCCTCTTCTTCCCTAGCTTTGTGGGCCTTTTGCTCCTCTTCTTCCCTAGCTTTGTGGGCCTTTTGCTCCTCTTCTTCCCTAGCTTTGCGGGAATTTTGCTCCTCTTCTTCCCTTTCTAACATTCTCGGCCCTAATTCAGCCTTTTCCTTTGCCCTTTCCTCTCTTTCTTTTCGAAGCTTAGCTTCCTCTTCCCAGGCCTATCCTTTCTAGCCTGTTCCTGAGTCATTTTGACTGACTCCATTATGAACTGAACAAAGGCTTGATCGTTTAAACCCATCCCATCCCTTTACCCATATCATTATAGGTTTGAAATAATGTCTTATCATCTTGCTCTCCTGCGCCAGCGTTCTTACCATCTGACATTTTCGAGTCTTCCTCAGCAGCCACTCGGTGCTGCAATGGCCTAAGACTGTCCTTACGTTCCCCCCTCGATTCCTTAAAAGCCATGTTGCCTAATTTCACTACTAGCTACAACCTAAGAGGAATAATGGTGGTAATGACATGACGCCTTGTGAATGTGTTCCAATTCCTGCAATGATTACACACTGTTTACCATATATCATACGCGCGACGGAACCGAAGCTCAGTAAGTCAGGTATTCACACAGAGCCCATTAGCATTATGATGCAATTCTGGTAAGGCCTAATCGGGTCCTTAGTTGTATTGGTATCTAGGCGGACTCAACTTTTTCAAATCGAGATTACAGTACGTCCCAGTATTATTGCGTCCCAGCGCTTGGTCTTGTTGGAGTTGAGCCCTAAGAGACCGAGACTGCAATAAAATCAGCCACGATCACAGCCATTCCATTAGGTCCTAGTCCCAAGAGGGCCGATCATCAGTGAGATCCGGTACCATTAGGGGCCGTGCAGTCTCCTTTGGCGAGCAGGAGACACAGAAAAGGAGACACATAGAAACGCGAACGATTGAAAGAAAGAACGGAGGCAATAGCGGAAGGGGAGGGGGGGACGGGAAAGGCAGAACGAATGGAGATTATTTCTGTTTGTTAGTGTTCATGAGTGCGTGAGTGCGTGCGTACGTGTGTGTGTGTGTGTGTGTGTGTGTGTGTGTGTGTGTGTGTGTGTGTGTGTTCTTTTCTTCTTCCTTCCTCTCTCTGTCTCTCGCTGCAGAAAGGCCATATATTAATCATCTTAAATCGGACCCAACTGAGTTTGGCGCGCGGATAGTACGAAACCTATCGGAACTGGGTCATGATGGAACTGGACAGTACTGGAATTAGGTCCTAATAGAACTAAGCCCTAATAATAATGTGTCTTAACCAAAACTGGGTGTTTGGAACTGAGCCCAAATGATACCGAGTTCAAATGGAACTAGGGCTCATTTGCAATGGGCCTCGGTGATATTGGGCCGCAATGGTACTGGCTCTAGTGAACCCCCCCCCCCCCCCCCCCCCCCCCCCCCCCCCCCCCATCATATCTCAAAAGCTTGTACAATTCGGTCCTTGAAAGAAAAGACGTACAATTTTTTCTAAAATAACTGCCATCAAAGTATAGATCCGGTATCTGCCTTGAAGCCCTGGTAGAATTAGAAGAAAGTAATCTGTGATAGAGGGGCCCATAGCCAAAAGGTTGGAGTGTTTGCCTGCGGAGCTGGCGGTCGTGAGTTCGAATCATACGGATTTTTTTTTAATCGATTTTAAAACCTCTGTGTCCACCCAGCAGTAAGGATACCCAATTTGTTTCAGATGAGATTAAAGGCAGCGCAAGGAGAGGCATGGGCACCGACTTTCATCATGACGTGCGCCAGACTCTGTGAACCGCTGACAGTTCACTGGCCCTGCGACAGATAGACTGTGGAAATCTAAACCTTGGCCTTAATCTATCTTGCATCATTTCGTTTCAGAGTCAAAAGTGAATGAATATAAATAAGTGAAATAAAGAAATTAAATGAATAAATAAACTAATTAATAAATGAATGATTAATTAAATAATAGATTGACATTTACCGAGGAGATATGCTTTCACTGCTCTGTTGCTTAGTCTTTCGGCAAAAGTACACAAGAACTACTGACATAATGTTAACAAAACTTGGTAGAAAGTTGTGATGTGGTGCAAAGACAAAGTCATTGAATCTGCACCAGCTTTGAGTACTGTAGCCGTATATGTATAAAGAGTTTAATTTTCTCTTACAGAAGTCTCCTTTTCCTCGCTTTCTTTATCCGCAGACAGCTACCAACCTTTTTTCTTAATACGCAAATAATAATCCATGCTAAATATGATCCATTCTTTCTCAACAAGGCGTATATAACATCCCTTTGTTAAGTTTGCGACTCGTATGACGCACAGGGGACTTTTAGCCATCGTGCTCCTGACACAACATAGCTCGCACGTCAGTATCCGGAGCCGTCGGTCCTGTGGATAAATGGTATAGAGAAGTCCAGCAGCTTCATTAAAGGGTATGAATCTGTTCTCTGCTTGCTGTCTGCACTGCCCTCTCAACCGACTCACTTCACTCTACATCATTAAAAGTTGGTGTCCCTTTCCTCACCATGTCGCTCAGTGGGTTTGTGATGGTGGCAAAGCCAGCGACAAACTCAGAAGCCAGTCAAACCGAGCAGGTGCCGTACTTCCTTTTCTGTCGAAGACCATGGGTTTGTAAGCAGCATCTTCTCTACCTTCTCTGGCTTGGGTTGTTAGGTGTCCTCGCAGATTACAGACCCTAGGAAGTCGAGGTTAGGATGACCGATTTGGCGTTTAGTTGCACTGGCTGTGAGACTCGCTTGTTTGTCTTTTGAACACTGCTGTCAGGCTAACAATATGCTCCTCATATCGTTCCGATGTATTGAGGATGTCGTCCATGAAATTTACGATTCCCTCGAGTCCGTTTAGCAGTTGTGAAGACAGCTGGTGCATTGACGAGACCAAACGGCATTGCCTTGAATTAATAATCTTGACGGGGTGCGGAACGTGATCAGTTCTTTTGTTTCCTCCGTGAGAAGTATCCTCCTTTAACCTGTGCTCAGATCGATCTCGGTGTAACATTTTCTTTTGACTTTTTTTGACTGTTGACACTTCTGCATATACAGGTCTTCAATGTTCGGCGCAAGTTTTGCATCTGTTTTCGTGATACAGTTGAGCCTTCTGAGCACGAAACTGACAATTCCTTGTCTTCTTCCTCACGATGACGACCTGAGCGCTAATTGGGAGTTGGAGCGCTTTATGACTCCCTTGCGGTCGGCAGGGCTTAAAGCAACACACTATCTTTCTGTCTTTGTGTTCATGTGATTTTATTTTGAATCGCGCTTCAAAATGCACGGTAAGAATGCATCTGCGATGACGCCTTATTTCAACACGATTTTTGAGTACACGCTTTAACCAGAGAATGATGAAGCACATGAATATATTATTGAACAATGTATAAAATCAGCGGCGTGATGTACCATCCTCGTCAAATGAACGGAAAAAAGTTATGACTCGGCTCCGAAATCGGGATATTCGTTGAATAGACCTTCGAGTTACCATTGTTGTGGACGGAGAATTTATGTAGGAGGTCAGCCCAATAAGAGAGAGAGAGAGAGAGAGAGAGAGAGAGAGAGAGAGAGAGAGAGAGAGAGAGCTATAATTGTTGCGGATGGATTGTCATTTGGGGCTTGCCAAAGAGAGTTACCATTTATTGGTATGGACAAGTTAAGTTTAGAGGCATGCTAGAGAGAGAGGAGAGGAGAGTGAGTGTGTGTTACTGGATCTATTAGATGGATAAGGTTATTTCGGAGGTCCGCCGGAGAAAGGGAGAGTTAGTATTATAAATGGACAAGTTTTATATTTGGAAAGCGCATGCACAGAAAGGGGTGGGGGGGGGGGGGAGCACAAACACAA
The DNA here is from genome assembly GCA_016801955.1 of Conus betulinus. Taxonomy (NCBI): domain Eukaryota; kingdom Metazoa; phylum Mollusca; class Gastropoda; order Neogastropoda; family Conidae; genus Conus; species Conus betulinus. The sequence goes on from JADBJO010008870.1 coordinate 71,281, forward strand.
AGGTACTTAAATGAAATGCTATAAACAGTTAAAACGTAATATATTTCGATGTAAGGAAAGGATAGATTTCACTTGACTGTTCACACACAAGAAACAGCTGCCTACGTGCGTACTCAATATAAACAGAGCATATCATTTGCGTAGAGAGGGATATTTTTTGTTATTCTTATGGACAGCCACGTGTATTTGGAAGATCTTCCAGACACGAAAACTTACACATGCGCACGCACACGCACACACACACACACACACACACACACACACACACACACACACACATTCACGAACGCGCTCGCACACATTCAAACACTCGCAAATAAATGTGTTCAAACCCGCATGCATAAACGGGGGAGATAGAGAGGCTTTTATCAGACACGTTTATTGCGAGGGAGAAGGGACCCGGGGAAGGAAGGGTTTACCAGACAGAGTGTAACGCGTAGATATGTTTATTTGGGAGGCTGAAAGACAGAAATGGTGACCCATTGGGATGGAGACATTTGTTTGTGTGAACTGCGAGAGAAGGAAAGGAATCCTGTAACTGAGAATGGACATGTTTACTGGAGAGGAGGAGGTGGACTATCCGAGGGAATGGCTAACCATTATTGTGGATGGGCACGTTTATTTGCGGGGAGGGGGTGGGGGGGGGGGGGAGGTGCGGAGTATTGGCGAGGAAAACTGGCCAATTTTGTGAATGGAGACGTTTATTTGTTAGGCCTGCCAAAGGGAGTTCCCATTTACTGTGGATGGGCACGCGTGAATGAGAAGCCTGCTAGAGACCAAGAGAGCCAACAACTTCGGCGATTTTGATGTATTTTAACAGTAACTCAGTTACTTTTCCATGTCTTTTTGCCCGTTCCCACCCAGTTCCACATTTCTGTCTTATCTGCCAGTCTGTCTGCTATTTATTTAAATTATTTGAATGAAACAAATCTGTTTGTTTTCTTCGTAAATGGTTAACATTTTGAGGGTGCTGCTCCATGTGCATTGCCTGAATCTCACACACACACGCACACGCACGCACACACACACACACACACACACACACACACACACACACACACACACACACACACACACACACACACGCGAGCGTGCACGCACGCAATCACGCCCCCCCCCCCCCCCCCACACACACACACACACACACGCACACGCGTTCGCAGGCACGCACGCAAATACAATTTTTCCTGCCTGTACGCTCCTTGAATCAGAACATCGGTCGTACTCTGTTTTTGTAAGCATGCGGACAGTTAAGATATTACGAAGTACAAATATACCCAAGTAAACTACGCTACTCGAGCAAAAGAGACCCTGAAAAATGAAAGAAGTAACAATGAACAAATCATAGTAACTATCGCATGAGAAAGACAAGCGCAAGAAACAAACACAAAAAACCCTGACACGTTCTTTTACTCGCAGATATTCTTATCAATACTCGAAAATCAAACATCCCCAGACACATCAAAGGGAGGGAGGTAAGAAACAGATGATGGGACATATCTGTTACTGGTTCGGTAGGAGCTGAAATGAAAGACAAACGTTAATGTTATTGGACTTGTTGTTTATTGGGAGTGTCTGCCTGAAGAAAAGAAGACAAGACAAATATGAAATTGAAAATGAAATGAGGCAGGGAACAGTAAACAATAGACAAGTAGGGTAACTTTTGTTCCCATAAGAAAAACTAACATAGAGTAACCTTTATTCAAGACTGGCACAGCCTTTTAAACTTGAATGAATAAAGTCAGACAAATACAAAACAATCTAATAGTGGGGGAAAAACCAGCGCAGGCCAACAACTCAACTCTCTTCACAGTAATGACTTGGCAAAACTTTGGGGGGGGGGGGGGGGGGGGGGGGGGGGGGGGTAAGATGGAGGAACTGGAAACATGAAATTGAGAAAATATAGATATGAAAACTCTTCACTAGCTGCATGAGGGAACCATTGCAATCCCTTTCGAAGGCAGATCTATTTGTATTGCCTGCTCCGAGGCCTTTCGTCTGTGCTCCTGGCGTCAAATGGAGACACACCACAGTCCATAATACCGTGGTGGTCTCACCACCAAGAGTTCAAAAAAAGAATCCAACAGCACCCCCAAAGACAAATACGGTTTATTGCGTATGGGCCTGTGGCCCGTTACAATTTTGACGGAGTGTTTTCTCAGTATACAGCGAGGGGAGCGGTAAGCATCTGTTAAAGTGAAGACGGGACAAGCAAACATAGCATTCACACATTGTCAGAAATCCCACATTAATCGCAATAATCGCAGCAAAATATGTTCATAAAACCAACCCTGCTCTGCGTTTCAAAGCCGAAAAAGAGGAGTTTAGACAAGTTCAGATGAGAATCAAGGCTATTGCTCAAAATCTTTGTTCATTGTTCACGTTTCGTAAGGTAGGTCCCTGCACTTTGAACTTTATTATACTTAGCTCTCATGCCATTATAGTGTTTGTAATCGAGTTGTACTTGAAATTTATTCTCAACGTCCGCATGGCAGAGGGGGACAACCAGGTTGGTCTAATGCCGAAAAGCGGAAAGTGTGGCTGTTTATGCTCGAAACACAGTTTTAAATGATTGTTATTAATGAATTCGAAATACTTTTAAACATTCAAAGATGCCTTTGCAGGAATTGCATAGTTCAAACCGATTGGTGTATGATGCAGGAGAATATCAACGTTGGCAAAAGCAGTTTTGTAGGCGTTCTCTGAATATCTGTATAAAGTGTTTTTTCGTCGCTTACCTCTCGCAAACTTCCAGACATACCCAAAATGTTTTGAACAAAGCAGCGTTTTGACATGTGAAGCCCAATTTTGCGTCTTTTTGTTTTTGTATTTTGTAAATAAAAAAAAAAGCATATCATAGGCTTTTCTTGAGTACCACGTTAATGGTTGCCTGCGCAACCGTAACCAGAACTAAATATATGTCGTTGCTGAAGTAGGATACAACGGGAATCGACCGAATTTTCCATATACCATATCATTAGGGGTAAATGGAGGGACGTCCAGCAATAGATTACAGGCCTGCAAATGAACTTTTTCTTGATAGATTCTTGTGGTTGAAACCTCCATAGTTCCGACCCGTATAAAAAAAAGAAGGAACAACCTGGGCGTCAAAAATCCCAAAAGAACATCTTAGGTGAACAGAAACTGAGTTTTCTTTACACCTCAGAATTTCTAGGGTAGTTTTGTTTCTGTGAATGCAACGATCGTGGCCAGTAGCGACATCAAAGTTGAGCTTTGTTGAAAAAGTAACACCCATGTATTTATAAGAATTTACAACACTTAACTGGTTATCACCAAAGAACCAACATTCCTTTAAACTTGGTCACCTTTCCGAAACACCATGACTTTAGTTCTAGTTGCAAAGTGAGACGAATGCAGGCGGAATCTAAACAAATCTTAAATACATGTTAGCGAACCGCCCAGAGAAACGTGGACAAACGAGTCACAAGACAAAACACAACGCGTTTCGACCTCTTAGGTCTTCTTCAGGCGAGACACAAACGAATAAAATAACGAAAATTCACTTAGCTTTGATCGCTTCAGAGTTCAGCGCAAGGAAGAAGGCGAACAACACCTTTCAGCCATGCACGTCGCTACTTGTGATCACATTGCCGATAATTATTGCAAGACTGGTCCACCAGGCAGGGGGTCAGGCTGGAGATGGGATGACGATGGGCGGGGGTAGCTTGCTGGGGGCTCTGAAGACTGGCTTTCTAAGTCGTTTAACGTGACTGGTGGGCTGTGGAAAGTTGCCGTCACACTTATACTAGGTGTAGTGGTTGCCCCTTTATCCTGGACTGAGGTTCGGAAAATGTTCGCCTTCTTAAAGTACTCAGCTGAAAGGGGGGACAAAAGGGAATGATGAGAGGGAGGTGGGATGATTTGTTGCAGGGAATGAACAGTTGGTCTGTTCACTGCGCCAACCGTCATCATGCCCTGTGCATCACTATACACCGCTGTAGACTGAAGTGCCATGCTCTCACTACCTCTCTAGAATTCATCTTGGCTTTTGGCTTAGCGGATCTAGCAAGGTTTGTCCCACCGTTGCCACCTGGTGCGTAAGAGCTTGCATTGCAGTTTATCTGCTTGTCCCGTTGTCTCATTGTCAGCTAGTTTAGGATGAGGAATTCCTCCAAGTCAGAGGGGGTAAGGGGGAGTATGAGGAATCACCTTTTGGCTGCCTAGTGTGGTTTGTACTGTTGATACTGTTCTGCGTAGCTACATGATAACTGCTTGGGTTCCAAGCCATGTGGGCATTCGGGCGAAATGGTTGGTGAATTTTCCAAGAGTTGAACAGAGTGTCTATCCGTCACACTGATCTGAAATCCCAAAACCCAGGCTTATGTCAGACATTTGGCAAGAGGAATGGAACTCTCAGACAGATAACACACTATTAAAAAATCCGTCCAAACCTGAAAGAGTTTTTAACCATGTTCCCGAGGCGGCAACAAACAAGGAACAGTTTTGTACCGTCTGCATACAGGCCACTTGTTTATACTCATTCTTATCTTTTAAAAGGCGAAGAAGCTTTGTGACGTATTCCATGTCACGTACCACTCACAGTGAAACATATTCTTTTAGCGTGTTGGGGCTTGCATGATGTGAGACATAAACGCTATAGCAGACGCCATGAAAACCGTGTTCAGAGATGTCCCACCTTGTGTGATCTTTGAATTTCTGAAAGAGGTAAATATTTTGTTTTATTTGATCGAAGATTTACGGAGGGAATTTTTTTTTTTTTTACAAAATTCTGGTGTGTTTTTGGAAGGTGTGTTTAAAGAGTTATGTGAATGCTTGTGTTTTGTTTGTTTTTGTTTAAATGATGACGTGCGAGTTGACTTCAACATGGTGACAGCCCTGATATGGTCCTTTGCGGTCAGCTGGGCTGTAAGCAATATTACCTTATCTTACCTTACAAGAACTGTTCTGGGCATTTCTCCCTTGAAATCCATTTTTATATTTCCTTGTTTTATTGAACGCAGTTGACCTCTGAAAAAAATAAGCGTGTCTCCCTTCCTCTCTATGATGTTTCAATGCAGTGTGCTGTCGTCTGGTGAGGTCAGCGGCCACACGGATGCCTTCTTCATCCGCCATTTTTACCCTGTGATCTTTTCCTTGCAGCACTGAGAGTTTGGCCAGTGTCATAGGGCGGCAATCAACGGCCGGGGACGGGTGGAATCGTCTCATGGGGGTCCGACTTGGCACTCACTCTCATCCATGTCATCACAGCTCCATGTCTTGGAGGGTAGAAATGATTCAGCAGTTGAACCCACTTTCCGGGTCCATGTACAGTAATTTTCATTTATGGTAATCTTCATTTGGGCCTTCAGCAACATTGAAAAACTTGACATTGTTCCTTTTCGAAAATGAATCTAACGATTCACATCGTGTTCGAGAGCGTCAAAGGCAGTTGACAAATGTTCTTACTGGTCATAAACTGTGTCACATACACTTAATACATATTGTTCCGTTTTGACCTATTTTCAAAATCGTCACATTTCTTTTGTAAATTATCCACTTTTCCATTTAAGTCCTTATTTTGTTGTTAAAAAATGTCATTCTTCTGTCGCAAGTCATTAAGATCACATGCGAGTTCGTGAAGAATACCATACTCCTGCTGATGACTAATGTCTTGTTTAAGTCGTCCAGCTTGCTGTTGAGGGTGGTGTTCATGTTGTCCAGTCTTGAAATCACGTCAGCCACAGAAGCTTCCTTGGCAGAGTGTGAGGGATGAGAGGTGGAGAGCCGGGTCTGCCGCGTGTTGCCAGCCGACGAAGAGCTGCCTTGATCGGGGTTAGGGCCGGGGGTGACTCAGTGTCACCATAAAGCAGAAGTAGTTTACCTTCGCCCCAATGCAGAACAAATCTTTTCCTCCCAGAATATTAGGACCACAGTTAATCCAAGTTGAGTACCGGTTAGAGCGAGATCGTGTTGTCAACATGGCCGTCCATTTTGCCTTCTTTACAACAGCCGTCTTCCAAATGAAACTGATGAATATTGGTATAAAAAGTTACACATTTCATCCAACAATCCAAGATGTGCCGATGTCAAGATGGCTTAGGACGGAACTCATTAATTATGAAGAATATAGACACTTTGAATCCACTGCAAACAGTTTAAAACTGAGGACGACGTGACACCTACAAACCGGACACCTTGCACAAGAAAAATACGCCCCCAGAAGAGAGAGAGAGAGAGAGAGAGAGAGGAGAGAGAGAGAGAGAGAGAGAGCATGTTCGAAATGGACACATCCATTTATGGGTGGGAAAGGGGGATGCAGTTGCAGATGGGCACTTTAATTTGTGTCGGAGAAAGAGAAAAGCTGGAGGGGGGGGGGGGGGGGGGGGGGGGGGGGGGGGAGCCGGAGTTCATGGGGAGGAGTTACCAAATTGAAAAAGATAGAAACAGTTACCATGAATGTAGAACACATGGACACGTTTAATTCGGCGGGGCCCGTAAAGGGTGTTGTGTGTGTGTGTGTGTGTGTGTGAGAGAGAGAGAGTTTAAAAAAAAGGGTACCATTGTTATTGGGATTAGAGCTTTTAAGGGCTGGTGGGGGCTCAGTGAGGCGCAACGTTTGTGCATGGACACATGTGAACCTGTCAGAGAAAAGTGTGTGTGTGTGTGTGTGTGTGTGTGTGTGTGTGGTGTGTGTGTGTGTTTACTTCTTGATTTGATGTCTATTCATCTTGGTGATATAAGACAAAAAATAGTAATAACAATAAATAATAAGAAATGCTTACGTATCCGAATACATTACAAATTAAAAGTTAACATAACTTCACTATAAATAGTTACCAATAGGACTGCTAGCTAACTGGTCGAAAAAGTTGTATGTTAACTTCGGTGACACAAAAATTTCATTGACAGTATGTTGAGAGAGTATAGTGACAAAACGCCTTAAATCATTACAAAATAAATATGACCATTACTATTTTTTGTCCACAGAGGAAAACAGTGTCTTTGTATACTTAGTGATAAGGCGTTAGTTTTCCACCGATACATGAGACATATCATTTTTTTCTTAACACGAGAAGGAGTTTTTATGTCACAGATTTTAAAGTTTCATATAGCAACCACGAGTATTTGTTTCGATGCTATCAAATGTTTCCAAACATACTTATCTAATACGTTATAATATTCTTGTAACGATAATGGAAAAAAAAGTATGTTTTCTGACGTTTGATCGTTTGCTCCCCTTGTAGCTGCTCTGTCAACTTTTATCATTAAAATACATTGAAAAATGTGATGACATCCCAAAGAAAGTGATCTGTATGCCTCGTAACGAAAGTTCATGAATTAAATGGGTTATTTCAATAATCATTTCTGGTCTTGGGTGTAATTTCAGTGGTTTGATTGCTTGAAGCACTGACTTAGAATCAACACAGAAAAGGATCTGAAACACGTTTTTTCCAAAACTTTGTAAGACAATCTAAGGCCTGTAATATTGCTGTAAGTTTAGCAGTAAAGATTGGTTTACATTCTCCAATATGAAATGATCTTTCAACATTAAGATCTGGTATCAATAATGCTGAAACTGCTTTTTTGTGTTAGAGACCCATCGGTATATATCTTCAAATGGCTGGGATAATTTTTACAATATGAAAGTCTGACGTGACTACCGAGTAAATTTACATCATCACTCTTTTCAATATCTGTGTGTGATTGATATCAAATTTGGCTTTCTGTAGTTCCCACGTTGGTGTTGCGGAAATAGTGTGGCTTAACGAATTAAAAGTCCTTTTAAAGATTAATACCCGAGCGTTTTATAACATCAGATGTTTATGTGCAAGTGTAACTTGAGATGTAATGGATTTCGCTCGTTTAGGGAAGTCTGTATCTGATCTTAATCTGATTTCAGTTTTCAAATCATTCTCTACAGACATAATTCCCATTTGATATTTAACGCAAGCAACTTTCCTATTTTCATCTAGAGGTAAAAATTGAGCCTGCTTGTATGTTCGAATACAAGAAGCATGTGTTGGGAGAACTAATGCAATTCTCAATGCTTTGGATTCTATGCTTTGAAGCTTTTTTGATAAGTTTTTGATGCGTTGAAGAAAAACTCTTGAGCGTACGTATTTTAGATCTTTCAAGTACTTTACATGAAATAAATGAGGGTGGAAAGGATCTTGCGCCCATGCTTGTTTACTTATGATTTAAAAAAAAGTTTATTGTTTCACGTGCTTTTGTCAATGAATATTCGATGTGTTGATTCCAAGACACATTGTCAGTGAGGAAAACTCCTAAAAATTTGGAAATCGATTTACATGGATAGTGATATTATTTACTTTAAAATAGGCATCCTCTCTGGATTTGTGCCACAATCATAATGTACAATATACGTTTTACCTTCTGATAAATGCATTCCAATCGTCATCATATGCTTTGCTATGTTGTCAAGTTCTCTCTGGTACACTTTCCGTGTATAATTTATACTTCGTATGGGACTTTTATTTTTAAGATTCACGTTCATCCACATACATAGATCATCAGCATATTTAATCAAAACTACATTTTTAGACATCTTGTTGGGTAGGTCTTGTCTGGCCTTGCGATCTTGAAACGACTGAATCTTACAATGAATGCTGACTTTTGTGTCAGCTACAAAGAATTTCAGCTCTTTGTCCTAAACACATAGTTTACATGTACCAACAGTTTGATTTTGTCCCATGTGTAACTGGTTAGTTTTGTTTTTGTCTTTTTTTAGTGTAGGTTTTGGTTCAAGTCTGTTGTATATTTTCAATGGCAAAATGTTTGCTTGTGCACCTGTATTAATTTTGAATTTGATACTTTGATTCTGAACCTCTGCAGTTACAAACAGTTGTCTTCCTTCAATTTTTGCTTTGGGTTCATTTACAGTACGTAGACTATATTTACACTCTGAATCACTGCCATAATCAGTTTCTGTGTCACTGTTTGATCTGTCATGCATGTTGTGGACACTTTTCTTTTTAGACCAACAGAACTTCTTGAAATGATTGTATTTTGAACAATTTGTGCAGTTTACCATATGCAGGGCATTTTGCTTTGACATGTGTGTCTTCAACTCTTGTACACCTTTTTTCTTTGTCAGCTCTATCAGTGCCTTTTTCATGATACCTATTTATTTGCTTTTTTGTGACTGGCTTTGTGACTGTGAGATTAGATTTTGTGCATTTTTTCGAGTCTGAGGTTTTCATGCTTGTGTTTGGCACTTTGATGAGCTCTACAAATTTCAGTGCATTTCTCAAGTGTAAGCCCTTTACCTCCAGTAACTTCTGTCTAGCAACATCATCATTCACATCCACAACTACACGATCTCTTATCAGTCTATTTTCCAAATCACCAAAGTTGCACGTCTTGGCAAGTTTTCTCAGTTCAGCAATGTAGACATCGATGCACTCAGCATTGTCTTGATTTCTTTTGTGAAACAGATATGCTGCGTATACATCGTTTGTTTCTCCAAAAAAAAAAAAAAAAAAAAAAAAAATTTCTTTCTGCGTGACAATGTCAATGTCGTCGTTTCTTTCTACTTCTGTAAACGAAAATCCATCTTCAAACTCTGCTGCTTCTTCTCCGATACAGGAAATAAACACGGCACATCGGTACTGCAGAGTTTCTTGCTGCATTCTTGAAGCAATTTCGAAGTTCTTCCACGATCTTTTGAACCGTCTCCACTCTTTGATGGCTGCTCCATGTTCAGAGTGATCTTTGTCGGCGGAGGAACATTACAAGTCAGTCTTCGCCGCTCGATTCGCTTTGGGAAGGTCGATGATCTCCTTCGCTGGACATCGTGTTGGCGATTAACGGTTGATTGTCTTGGCAACCAGCGGCGTTCGGGACTCGATCGTTCACAAATTGAGTTTTGTGATTTGGAGACTCGTCAGCGGCTTTACAGCTTCACAGTCTTCTAGTAGTATCCCACTTCTGACACCATGTTGTATTTTGTTCATTCAACCATTCATGTCATTGAATGAAATCCATGTGCACACAGATTAAATATTATTTGAGAGCAGTTAAGTTGCCATCTTGGTTCGCCCCCACCCCCGACCCCCCAGCAACCAATCACATTCTTAATAAATAATATCAAGGGACATAATGTCCAAGGTCACGTGATGGTGGGAAGAACCAATGACTCTAAGCCCTCGAGGAAAAGACGATTTACTGAAGTTTTGGAGGCTGACAAAGTTTAAAAGGGTACACACAAACACAAAAGTAGGTATCCTACAGGAGTTCCTCATTCACTGGAATCATTTTCGGAGCACCACAACTTAGAAATATCTCGCAGCAAGAACCGACTGTCCGAATCTTCATAACCGGAAGCAGGCAACTTTCGCTCACAAGCACGAACCCAGCCAGCAGTCATCGAAGTTTTTCGTTACAAAAAGCACCCTTCAAACGCTCTCAAGTGAATTCGAACCCTAGAGACAAGAAAAATAGTCTTGAGTAGGTGAGTGATTTTTGCACTTTTTACCCGGAATTAGCAAGAATGGCCGGCCGAAGCACTCGTAGTACGATGTCTGACCAAACCAAGTGCCGAGCGTGTAATCGCCCGTGCACTGAAAACTGCAAAGCCCTGCAATGCGCACTATGCCAAGACTGGCTCCATGCTAAATGCCAGGGCCTCCCCGATAGTTATTACCAAATGATAACCAAGGAAAGCCAGGAAAAGGCAGGCAGCTGCATTCAGTGGTATTGCAAACCAACATGCCACAGAGTTGCTGATAATTTCATGACAATGTTTATGAGCATGAAGATAAAGATAGACCAAATAAGTACTACGGTTGGAGAAATGAAGGAGAAAGTTGGGAGAATAGAAGATGGTGACTTTACTCCAAAAATGATGAAAAAGATTGAAACATCATTGGTCAAGGTGGAGCGGCAACTCCTTCAGCAGTTGACAAGGAAGAAATAAAGACCCTGATCAACAAGTCTCAAAGGAAAACATCGCAGAAACTAAGGACAGGGCCCGGCGCAGTAAAAATGTGATTGTATTTGAATGGAGGAGCCAAAAAGCCTAGACAAAGAGGACAGATATGAGGAGGACCGAACCAAAGCCAAAAACCTGCTTGCCCAGATAAAAGCAAAGGCAACCAGCAGCAACACATAGACTTGGAGTCTACAAGCCCGATCAGAAAAACCCAAGACCCCTTCGACTGACCTTTGCAACCAGAGAGGAAAGAGATGAAGTTCTGGAGTGCTTTAGAATCGCCGGGAAGAGGGACCAGGAACAAGAAGCCCAAATCATGGATAAGAACATCGGGATGAGAAGCGACATGACCATACTCGAGCGACAAGAAGACTCGGCTCTCTACAAGAAATGGAAGGCAAAAAAGGAAAGTTCAAAGGCATCGGGGGACGGAGCAGTTTGGATTCGCCGGAACGGCAAAGTCGTCAACATTGGCAACAAACAACCATCGGCCACAGCACCGGAGCCCCACCCCCCCCCCCCCACAACCTCTAGACACAACTGACTCAAATGTAAATAGCCCTGTAAAAAATCCTGTTTTTAAACAAGAGACAACTTTAGAATTTTGTACAGCAATGCAGATGCGTTGATGAATAAACGAGCAGAGTTGGAGGCACTGGTTGACTTACATAAACCTACTGTCATCGGCATAACCGAAGTCACACCAAAAAAATACCGCTATAAAATTCAACCATGTGAGATTTCAATAACTGGATATGAACTTTTTCACACTTTAGACCAACCAGGAAGAGGCATATGTTTTCATATAAAGAAGGAACTCAAACCATCGCCGATCACTATTGAGAACAGTTTTGAAGAGACCATCTTTGTTAGCTGCCAGCTTGCAAACAATGAAACACTGGTGCTAGGCCTTATATACCGCAGTCCAAGTATGAAGTCACACGAGGCAAATGAAAAAACTGAACAACACTTTGATGAAAGCAGCAAACCTTAAGGCAGACCACCTAGTAATTATAGGTGACTTCAACTTCCCTGAAATAGACTGGAGGCAAGAAAAGAGCACTGTGGGCGGAGACCAAGCTGTGACCAAGTTCTACAATGCTACAAAAGATGCGTTCCTCATCCAGCACCAGCTAGAGCCAACGAGGATCAGAGATGGACAGAAGCCTACTCTTGACGACCTAGTCTTCACAAACAGAGACGATATTGTCACTGAGGTTACTCGGGCAGGGGCGCTAGGTAAGAGTGACCACTGTACTCTCCTAATTGACTTGAATCTCACGCCTCCCACCCAGCCAAAGCATGACAGGTGCAAATATCACAAGGCTGACTACGATGAAATCAGAAATTTCCTAAACCAAGTCGACTGGAAAAAAGAACTGGAGAACAAGAACACTGAGGAGCAATGGGAAACTTTTGTAAAAATAGTCAATGAGGCAAAGCGTAAATTTGTACCTCAAGTCAAGTCAAGTCAAGTAAACTTTATTATCTCAATTTGAGAAATTAAGGCAAGGCAGACAGTGCAACCAGGAAGAAATGGCTTGACAACGAAACCTTGGAAATTGTTAGAGAGAAGCACCGCAGATATAGGAGATGGCTCAGAACGAGAACTGATGAAGACTTTAGGGAGTATGCCAAAGCTCGCAACAAGACTTCTCGGGCATGCCGCAAAGCCAAGGCCAGGTTTGAACGCACCATCGCCGAGGAAGCTAAAGTGAACTAGAAACCTCTCTGGTCATATGTGAAATCAAAAACTAGCACCAGAACTGGCATATCTGACTTGAGGAGGGATGACGGCTCAATTGCAAAGACAGACAAAGAGAAAGCCCAAGTACTCAATAATTTTTTCCAAAGTGTTTATACTAAAGAACCAAATGGAGATCTGCCAACGCCACCAGAGTATGATTTCGAATCGGCTCTCACAAACTTAGCATCATGGAAGAAGAGGGTGAAGAAACTACTCAAGGGGTTGAAGACAAATAAGGCTGCAGGCATGGACGGCATACCAGCAATTCTCCTTGTAGAGACGGCAGACTCAATAGCGTTACCCATCAGCAATATCTTTCAGAAATCTTTGGAGGAAGGCCGCATCCCTAATGACTGGCGAAAGGCAAATATTACCCCAATTTTCAAGAAGGGGAGCCGCTCATCCCCAAACAATTACAGACCTGTCAGCCTGACTAGCATCCTATGCAAATCAATGGAAACACTTGTTAAAGCTAAAGTTCTAGAGCACATGCAGCATAACCATCTGATATGTGAACAACAACATGGCTTCACACCTGGCCGTTCCTGCAGTACTCAGCTGTTGGACACCTTGGACTTCTGGACCCAGACACTTTGACGATGGTGGGAAAATTGATGCGGTATACACAGACTTCAAGAAGGCTTTTGACAGTGTGCCCCACCGTCGTCTCCTGCTGAAGCTTGATGCACTTGGAGTCCGAGGCAATGTCCACGCATGGATCAAAGACTTCCTGACAGATCGAATGCAAGTGGTCACGGTGAATGGCGAGACATCAGAGGAATCTGCAGTAACAAGTGGCATCCCACAAGGAAGCGTCCTCGGCCCCTTGCTGTTTGTCGCCTACATCAATGACCTACCCCGACATGCCAAGAACGAAGTCCGCATCTTCGCTGACGACACTAAGCTATTCGCACGGAGTGATAAAGTTGAGGCCCGGGAGTCCTTACAAGAAGATGTGGACAACTTATGCAACTGGTCAGAGAACTGGCTCCTTAGTTTCCCACCCCCAGAAGTGCTGCGTGATGAGATTAGGGCACAGTCCAGATGAGACACACATACACCATGAAGATGACAACAGAAGGCCAGGAAAGTAGGCACAACTTAGCTGAGACAGAAGCAGAGAAGGATTTGGGAGTAGTGGTCGATAGGAAACTGACGTTCAAGAACCACGTTGCCCCAAGCTACAGCCAAAGCCAATCGAACACTTGGAGTAGTCAGAAGATCCTTCGACCACCTCTCAGATCGTACCTTTGTTCAGCTCTACAAGTCACTGGTTAGGCCGATGCTGGAGTATGGACATTCTGTTTGGTCCCCATACTACTGGCAGAAAGGTCTACAGCAGGATGTGGAAAGACGTGCAGCGTCGAGCTACAAAATTTATTGGAAGACTGAAAGAGAAGCCCTACCCTGAACGTCTCCGAGAACTGAAGCTCCCCAGCCTAGAATTCAGAAGGCTCCGAGGCGACATGATTGACACATACAAGTACGTCACAGGGATCTATAATGCAACAAGCCTGCAATTTAAACCATACACAGGACGTGAGACCAGAGGTCACAGCAAGAAACTCGCCAAAAACCAAGTGCGCCGGCAAGTCCGAGGCAATTTCTTCTCAGAGAGAGTGGTGATGATATGGAACAGCCTTCCTGAGTCAGTAGTGACAGCACCCACCCTGAATACCTTCAAAGACAGACTTGATGCCCATTGGTCAGATCATCCTAGTCTTTATAATCCCAAATGCTATGAACCAAACAGCTAATTTCAACTGACATTGACAATCTTCCCACCATTACGTCAGTCAGTTAAATGGCACATCAATAGAGCGATGAACCGATCTTAGAAAGATCTTTCAACATCGAAACTACAAGTACAAGTAAGTAAGTACAAGTATAATGCTAATATGTAACAGCCGGTGTCAATTCTGCATGGGTGCCTTTCCCTACTGTGGACACATTACTACTTTAATTTAAGGACCGGCTCAGTTCCTGTCTCAGTTCAACGAGTCTGTCGTCAATTCCCACAGAGTAGCGCTTACCGTCGACGAGGAGAAAAGTGCAGATCATGGTCGCGCGTTTGCCACACTCCTTGCTTAAGACGGAGAATTAAACTTTTTCTTCAGATCACGCACTTCAGTGGAGAAGTCCTCATCTATGAAAACGTTACTTCTTTGTAGTTTGCGCTTTGATTTCAGGATTTCCAACTTTTGTTTGTCAAGCACACATCGCACAATCACGGTGGGGTCTTGCCTGTGTTTAGTCGATGAACTCTGACAGATTCGATGTCCGGAGAAACTCTGACAGATTCGATGTCCGGAGAAAACTCTAATTTATTTGTAAGGTCCTTCAGTACGTGTTCACAGTCTGAAGGGGGTTCATTTTCCGCCCGAGGTAGTCCATAATGGATCAGATTGTTTCTCTGGATCTTCCCTCGATATCATCGGTTTTCTTTTCCATGTCCTCCATCTGCTTTGTGAGGTCCTGGTTTTGCTGCTGCAGACTGCTGACCTGCTCCCGGAGGTCTTCAGTGCTTCCTGCATGGCAACGTCCTCCTGACGTTGAGCGTGCATGTCTTACTTTATCTCATCAAGCTTAGCGTCAGATTTCAGTTCCATGGAGTTCACCTTGCTCATAATGTCCGAAAGCGAAGGTTCTTTACTTGGCGAATTGGAGGCTCCGTCGTGAGGATGCCCGGCTTTCTCCATGCTGGGCCTACGACTTGCTGTTCCTCCGCTGGCCAGTCAGGTCTGCCTCATGCTGTCTCTGCTCTGGGATGGGCTAGGTGCTGGGTTACTCTCAACGTCACCACACTGCAGAAGAAAACTTTCCCAGAACAAATGCGAGAGGAGCAGGCCTAACACACCAACGTCTGCTCCGCATTTCAGCTTGATCATGGCGATCTGCATAACACATTTCTGCCTCGCTCGTTTTGACATGAGGCACTGAAATACACGTCGCCCCGAGTCTATACTTTCAGAAGGCATAGTTCTTCACCAAGCGCTTTACCAAAACTAGAGGAATAAATCCTTCTAACACCAGACTGACAATCCGGGGAGCATTGAATGTGCGACTTAACGTACGAAACACCGATCATCCTGCCCCAAACCCCACCCCCACCCACCCGCAGAGAGAGAGAGAGAGAGAGAGAGAGAGAGAGAGAGAGAGGGGGGGGGGGGGGGGGGAAGGTAAAAAGAGAAACCTGGCAGTTGGGGGATAGGGATGAACGGATATAGCTGGGAAGGCAGGGCAGGAGGAGATGCACGGGGGAGGCGGACAGCCAAAACAGTCGAACATAAAAACAGTGGATGACAGAAGAACATGGTCGAGTCATAAGAACAGGGGATGACAGAAGAACATGGTCGAGTCATAAGAACAGGGGATGACAGAAGAACATGGTCGAGTCATAAGAACAGGGGATGACAGAAGAACATGGTCGAGTCATAAAAACAGGGGATGACAGAAGAATATGGTCGAGTCATAAAAAAACAGTGGATGACAGATAAACATGGCCAAGTCATAAAAAACAGTGGGTGACAGTCAGATAAAGGTGGCGAGATCAAGAAAGCAAAACAAAACGAAACAGTTTATGACAGTCTTCACTTTGCTGGTGCAGTCAGAAATTCTCTGCTGCTCTTCCAAGTGAGCCTTTCTTCAAGTTATGGGGGAGTTCTAACTGATTCACGTTGCTGTCTCGTTCGTGGTCCCGCTCTGTATATTGCACACCTCCCACAGACACAGGGTGAAAAGGGAACGGGGCTCTGAGGTCTCATGGAACAGAAACTCGGATCTGTCGAGCAGCGTTCCTGTTGTCCAGTGATGGGTAGTCTTTGGCTAATGAATAAGCAGGCCCAGCTTTCCCTGGGACAGCTTGGGATCTCTTTTCAAATCCATTGTTCCTACTGAGCCTGAAGATGTCACTGCTGGAGGCGGCTGACTGGTTCTACTTCATAGCCAAAGACAGACAGTGTCTCCGGAATTGGTTGGTGGGGTCTGTGGCGAACCCAGTGCTGATTATAAGCCTGCATAACAGGCATTGGTCAGATAATTACTGTCTGCATGGCAGAGGAAAATCGATTCTCAAAGGTATGCTGAACAAGAAACTCCATGGTGCATTCCATGTCATGTACCACTCACAGTGAAACATTTCCTTTTAGAGTGTTGGGACTTGCTTGATGTGAGACATAAACACTTTACAGCACACTCCATGAAAACCTTGTTCAGATATGTCCCACCTGATGAGATCTTTGAATTTCTGAAAGAGATCAATATTTCTCATCTGATCTAAAATTTTTATAGAAGAAAGATTTTCAGCAAAGTTTCCGATGCGTTTTTAGGTGTGTTTTAAAGGGTTGTGTGAATTAGGCGATTTTTTTTTTCTTTTTTAATGACTTGTGAGTTGACTTCGGCGCGGTGACAGCCCTGATATGGCCCTTTGCGGTCGGCTGGGCTATAAGCAACATTTTACACACACACACACACACACACACACACACACACACACACACACACACACACAAAAGGTTAATGGGTTTCTTAACAGAACATCAGTGACAAACGGATTTCCAAATGAGCCTAGTTTCTTGTAGATTATGCATTAACTTCATTATGCTTGGCGCTATGTGTATCATAGCCAATGTAAGATAGATAATATGACTTTAAATAGAGCTACAATTATAGCAACAATATCGGGAGTTCATCTGTGGTATTATACTTGAGCCATTTCCACATGACGCAACTTTTTTTTTTTTTTTTTTTCTAAAAGTTCAGCCTCTGAGCCAGGCACATTCGGTGCTTTTCAAGTCCATGATCTGGGCCTTTCCAGTGTGCTGACCAGTCTCAGGTTCCCCTCGTTAATGCTTTTCTTTGAACGATTTGATCTTCATTAAATGGTTATTTATTGTATATGACTGGAGCGACAAAAACATTTTTATATAAAAATGACAAACACTGATTTTTTTTTCTCCAAACACTACAGAATGAAAGGAACCCCATTACCTGAAAGTGCAAAGTTGCCAGTAAAAACTACATTGTCCTGTTAATAGATGCCATTTATCATGTTGAGGAATGATTAAAAAATGACATGTGCTGATGAAATGCAGCAAAATCATTTTCTTTCCATTAGCAAAACAATTTTTTTTATCAGGGTTCAAATATGCAAGTTATGAGATTTTAGGAATTGGGTCGGTCACACACACACACACACACACACACACACACACACACACACGCACCCACGCACGCACGCACGCACACACACACACACACACACACACACACACACATGGGCAAAAAATCGAGTTTGTTGAATTATGAATCACGGTCTGCACAGGGTTTCCTTCACAGACTATGGGACTGAAGTAAAACGGCAACATGGATAAATAATTGAAGAAAAACTACACAAATTTGAAAAGAATGAAATATTCCATTTTGTACACAAGCGAATTTGATCAAAATGAATAAAGATATGAATAACTAAACACTACAAAAGATTGAAAGGAATAAAAACAATCGGTTTTTGACACAAGTGAATTCTATTTTTTAAAAAATCAATCAGAAAAAAGACTACGAACAATTGAAAGGAATAAAATAATCTATTTTGACGCAAGTGAATTTGATCAAAATAATTAGAATTTGAATTAAAAAAGAAAAGTCTACTAAAAAAAAAAATGGAAAGGAATGAAGTAATTCGTTTTTGACATAAGTGAATTGGATTGAAAACATTGCACTTGTATAGCCTCGTTATTGACGCATAGACTTCGGTTTACTGTTTGCATTATTGGCGTTTTTTTTTTAAAATGATGACTACAGAGCCAATGAAATAGAAGCCATGAATAGAATTAATGATAACAAAAATGACGACTACCGGATTTAGACAGGTCACTCTGCTGAGAATAGCATTTACTTGGAGCTTTCGACAGACGTCCGTCCGTCTTCTTCAGCGGTAGTGTTGCTACTGGGTGAACTGGAGTTAAGTGTACACGACCACGGGTCGAACCCTGGTCATGTGACTGAACAATGAGGGTGTTGTACGCCGATGGCAAGGTGTGTCTGCCCCGGTCCTGGTTGAGTGTCGGGTTGTTGGCGGCAATGTGGATAATAATATTAATGATGACGATGATAATGATAATTTGTCAGTTCACGATATTGTCTGTTGGCCTGGTCTGAAGTCTTTTCCGCATTTAAATGTTTTTCACTGAAACGTTTAGCTGTTTTGTAACAAGTCTAGGGAGTAAATATCAGCAGGATGGCTAGCCCTTACAGCAAAGCCCACCTACAACCAGCTCGCAGATGTCGGACTTTAGCCACTGATTATTATAATTTACAACCAGGCTTTAGCCACTGATTGTTATTATTTATAACCAGGCTTTAGCCACTGATTGTTGTAATTTAACCAGGCTTTAGCACTGATTGTTATTATTTATAACCAGGCTTTAGCCACTGATTGTTGTAATTTACAACCAGGCTTTAGCCAC
>JADBJO010008871.1:10000-17500 GCA_016801955.1 Conus betulinus
TTCCTTGCAGGAGTCTGTATTCATTCTCACTTGTTCTCTTCCTTGCAGGAGTCTGTACTATTCTCACTTGTCCTTTTTCCTGGTAGAAATCTGTAATGTTCTCACATGTCCTTTTCCTTGCAGGATTCTGTACCATTCTTATCTGTCCTCTTCCTTGCAGGAGCCTGTATCGTTCTCACCTGTCCTCTTCCCTGCGGGAATACGTCCCATTCTCATATGTCACTTTCCGTTCCGGAGTGTTCCTTTCTCGCCTGTCATCTTCCCTGCAGGAGTGTGTGCCATTTTCATCTGTCCCTTTTCCGCTTAGAAACGTGCCTTTCTCACCTGTCCCCTTCCGTTCAGGAATGTGCCATTCCCACCTGTTCTCTTCCCTGCAGAGTGCGCGCCATTCTCACCTGTCTCTTTCCTGCAAGATGTCCCTTTGTAGGAGTCTCTGTGCCATATTCACCTGTCCTCTTCTTCGCAGGAGTCTGTATCATTCTTACCTGTCCTCTTCCCTGCAGGAGTCTGTATCATTCCCACCTGTCTCTTCCTTGCAGGAGTCTGTACCATTCTCACCTGTCCTCTTCCATGCAAGATGTCCCCCATCGTTGTAGGAGTCTCTGTGCCATTTTCACCTGTTCTCTTCCCTGCAGGAGCCTGTATCATTCTCACCTGTCCTCTGTGCCATTTTCACCTCTTCTCTTCTCTGCAGGAGTGTGTGCATTCTCACCTGTCCTCTTCTCTGCAGGAGTGTGTGCCATTCTCACCTGTCCTCTTCCCTGCAGAAATGTGTGCCATTCTCACCTGTCCTCTTCCCTGCAGGAGTGTGTGCCATTCTCACCTGTCCTCTTTGCCGCAGGAGTGTGTGCCATTCTCACTTGTCCTCTTTCCTGCAGGAGTGTATGCCATTCCCACCTGTCTTCCCTGCAGGAGTATGCACCAGTCTCTCCTGTCCTCTGCCCTGCAGGAATGTGTGTCATTCTCACTTGTCTTCTTGCCTGTAGAAATGTGTGCCATTCTCACCTGTCCTCTTCCCTGTAAGACGTCGCCCTTCCTTGTCTGGAGTCTCTCTGCTGGAGTATGTGCTATTTCACCTGTTCTTTCCCTGCTGGAGTGTGTGCTATTCTCACCTGTCCTTTTCCCTGCAGGAGTGTGTGCCCATTATCACCTGTCCTTTTTTCCTGCCGTAAGGAGCGCCATTCTTACCTGTTCTCTTCCCTGCAGGAATATGTGCCATTCTCACCTGTCCTTTTCTGTTAAGGAGCGATCCTTTCTCACCCGTCCTCTTTTCTGCAGGAGTGTGTGTGTGTGTGTGTGTGTGTGTGTGTGTGTGTGTGTGTGTGTGTGTGTGTGTGTGTGTGTGTGTGTGTGTGTGTGTGTGCGTGTGTGTGTGTGTGTGTGTGTGTGTGTGTGTGTGTGTGTGTGTGTGTGTGTGCCATTTCACCTGTCCTTTTCCGTTCAGGAATGTGCCTTTCTGACCAGTTCCCTTCTCTGCAGGAGTGTATGCCATTCTCACGTGTCTTTTTTTCCCCTTAGAGAGAACTCTGTACCCCTTTTTTTTTCTCACATGTCCTCACCCCTGTAGGACTCGCCTACACAACCCTCAACCTTCCCTCGTTGCCAGCGTGAGTCTGCGCTGCTCTCTCTCACTTCACCTTTCCTCAAGGCTCTCCTCCACCTTTCAGTTCCGGCACTGACTCACAGCTGTAGCTGCCGATTCCTTGTTTATGCCGCCAGGCATTACGTGTTGTGTTAATCTAATGACAGCACCGTCTTGGAAAAGGGCCTCTGGCGGGAGAGGGGTCCCTGGGGGAGAACACGTTTTGTGCATTTCCCTCTGTCAGCTTTCATTGTCTGTGTCCCATGTGGCGCCTCTTGCCTCTCAAGTGTGGGCTTGCTAGCGTGTATTACATTTAATGAGCGTCTCTCTCTCCCCCCCCCCCCCCTCTCTCCCTCTTTCTCTGTCTCTGTCTCTCTGTCTCTCTCTCTGTCTCTCACTCTGTCTCTCTCTGTCTCTGTCTCTGTCTCTCTCTCTCTCTCTGTTTGCCTGTCTGTCTGTCGGTCTATGTCTGTTTGTTTGTCTGTCTGTCTGCTTGCCCCTCTCTCTCTCTCTCTCTCTTCTCTCTCTCTGTGTGTGTGTGTGTGTGTGTGTGTGTGTGTGTGTGTGTGTGTGTGTGTGTGTGTACATGCGTGCGTACGAGCGTGTACGCGCGCGCGTTTTTTCTTGTTTATGTGTGTGCGTGCGCGCGCGCGCGTGCGTGCAAGGGAGTGCACGTGCATGCGACAGAGTGCACGTGCGTGTGTGCGTATGTGTGCGAATGTGTGTGTGTATGTGTGTGTGTGTGTGTGTGTGTGTGTGTGTGTGTGTGTGTGTGTGTGTGTGTGTGTGTGAGAGAGAGAGAGAGAGAGAGAGAGAGAGAGAGAGAGAGAGAGAGAGAGAGAGAGAGAGAGAGAGAGAGAGAGTTTTTTTTCTTTTTACCGACAGTTAATGAAGATGGGGATTCGAATGTGTGTATGCTATTTGTCCCTCCCGACAACTACTTTTTTTTTTTACGATTGTTTATCTCATCAGCATAGTGGTGTGTGTGTGTATGTGTGTGTGTGTGTGTGTGTGTGTGTGTGTGTGTGTGTGTGTGTGTGTGTGTGTGTGTGTGTGTGTGTGTGTGTGTGTGTGTGTGTGTGTGTGTGTGTGTGTGTGTGTGTGTGTGTGTGTGTGTGTGTGTTTCTACAAGGGCTAATGGTAAATCTATGTATGTTTATCTAGCACAGTGTTTGTCAGGGCCAGAGAGAAGATGTAGTTTCTAAACGCAGGGTTTCTAAAACTCTTTTCCACACCCATCCCACCCCACCCCACATCCTTGTGCTTGCCTGGCAAAAGAGGGAGAAACTGTGTGTGTGTGTGTGTGTGTGTGTGTGTGTGTGTGTGTGTGTGTGTGTGTGTGTGTGTGTGTGTGTGTGTGTGTGTGTGTGTGTGTGTGTGTGTGTGTGTGTGTGTGTGTGATTTGTGTTTGTGTTGATTTGTGTTGTGTGTGTGTGTTGTGTGTGTGTGTGTGTGTGTGTGTGTGTGTGTGTGTGTGTGTGTGTGTGTGTGTAATTCGCCATGGATTGACCACATCCATAACATTTTAGTTGATAATTCTGGTTTTTACAGCATCTGGGAATCGCAGTTCTCCTCTTTCAAAGATACACTTTGTACAAATGTAATGCTAGCTTCTGGAGATAATTCAATGTGTGGCTGGAAGACTGAGAGCAAGCACTAAATGACTTTCGCATAGAAATATTCAGAAATGGTACGAACCAGAACAGTCCACTAGAACTACATCCCCTTCCTGTTCACTCGCATCTCACCACCACATCCCACCACAACACCCCTACCCTTCCCAAACACAGGCACCGGCACAAAACGCACCTTAGAACGCGCGGCATGCATGTTTGACAACACTGGGCTGCGATGCCGATAACTAACAAAATCTGCAAGCAGCTCTGCTGTAACCGAGTGAACAAAATAGAAATCGAATTTGATTTCTTTGAGATGCCAGATATTTTCAAGTCTTTGACGCCAGAATCTCATTGTTATTTCATGCTCTCCAAATCTGTTTGTTCTGTCATTTTGTCATGTGTTTGGTTCTAACATCATCCTACCAGCTGTCTTACTGGTATTACAAGTGTGTACCTCACATTTTCTAGGAGCACACATGACGCGTGTCAAATTGAAAACAATGTCTACCGGGCGGGGACGGCTTTCCTGGCTCCTAGTTCACCAATGCTTCCTTTTTGCATGGAACTGAAAGAGAAATGCTCAACATCGTGAACGGAAGGCTATCACAAGTACCCATAGATCCCTTTCCGTATCAGCTGCCTTTCTGAAAATGTCTTGAAACCTCTTCATCCCAACTTTACTAACATGTGAACACAGCTCTGTTATATGAATTTGTCGGTATGGGTACTCCTCATCCTCTATTATTGTGTTAATATTTCTCCTCCTGTCCTCTGTGAACATGCTCTGTGTTGACCTGCAGCACATTTCTCACATAGAACCAAACCTTGTCCAGCGGGACCACCAAGCGGCAAGGATGTAGGGATGGAGGTTAGAGCGATGCTTTTTTTTCTGAAAGAAAGAAACTCTGTCCCTGCTTTCTGGCAATTCTTTGCCAGTATATTCCTCTTTTCTTTCACTGTTTTTGACTCGGCTCTCTGGCTCTCGTTCTCTGGCTCTCTGTCTGTCTGTCTGTCTGCCTGCCTGTCTGTCTGTGTGTCTCTCTGTCTGTGTTTCCTTACTGTCGTTTTTTCTCCTTGTCTTTGTGGCGCATTCTTGAGTCAGTATTCTGAATGCTCTCCACTAAGTCTGTTACTCACCCTGCGGGAGTTCGTGGGAGGTGTCAGATCAGTTTGAGGTCTTTTGATTTAAAATATATTCCCATCTTCTGAAAACTTGCTGGCTATCACCTTTTGTATTACTTTCTTTCATGTGCTTTTTTCCTTGAATTATTCTTCAGTGAGGATCCCTAATGATCCCCAGAACATAAGGGACAAGACGAGAAAGAACTGTCAGCAGAAGAGGTTCTGTTGGGTCGGCCGAACTATGGATGAATCTTAAACTGAAAAAAGACCTTGCTGACAAGACGGCAGAGCCACTCGCTTCATGTGCGTTTTTCATTTATACATACCCCCCCCCCCCCAACCAGTCGCATCAGTTTTATTAACTGTTTTTGTACAAAACTGTGCACAGTCTATTCTATGTGGCTATATTGGATCCCCTAATATAGGGCTGATAATGGTTGATGCGTACACTATCCACAGAAGTCACTCTCTTCATATACGTTTTCTGTTTTATACATACCCCCCCCCCCCCCCCCCCCCAACATATCACATCAGTCTTATAGCCTGTTTGACCAGAACTTCGCACAGTCTATTTTGTGTGGCCATAGTGGATCCCTTAATATACGAGCTTGTAATGGTTGACACGCGCACTATCCCCAACGATTTATGTGGCTACAACGATTCGCGTGTTTGCAAAGTACCACCATTGCCTACGTGATGTCGTCCTGCACGAGTAACGGGAAAGGGGGTGGGGACAGGGGTCAGGGGAGGCAAACGAGGGTAGAAGGGAGCAAGAGGATAGACCGGAGAAAAAAAAAAAGAAGAAAAGAAGGAATGAAAATCTTTAAAAGAAAAAGAAAGAAAACAGAAAACATACCAGGAAAAAAAAACTCAAGAAATACAACCTCCCAAACACAGGAGACTCACAAACGTATTGCTTCCTCGTTCTTTTTCTCTCTGCCTGTTTCCCACGAGGCCAGTACACAAGGTCGTGAACGGAACTATGTCATCTATCAGTCAGTAAGCTGACAGAGACTGTTACATCTCCTTCACTACCTCATCTTTTCCATGTACCCCCACCCCCTCTCTCCCTCCGGCCCCCCCCCCCCCCACACACACACACACACACACATCCCCTCTCTCTCTCTCTCTCTCATCTCAGCTCCCTGCAGCACCCAGTTTTCTCTGTTCGCGACACTTGCATCCTCCCCCTGAAAAAGAAAAAAAATGTTAGTGAAATTACTAAAGCTCTCTTGAGACAGCTGCGTCACTGTAAATTGCACCAAGCCGTTGAGATGCGTCACTGTAAACCGCACCAAGCCGTTGGGCCGCGTCTCCACAACGCGTGCCACAAATTTCATGCGCACGCGCAAAGGAGCAATAACGTCGTTGGCGCTTCCGCACCAACTGTGGCGGCCATGATGTATCATGTGACGTGTCGTCATAAAGAAGGGAGACGGAAGAAAGGAGAAGACCTTTCAATGTTTGGGACGACTGAACTGGTCGTATCCAGAAATGGGGGATGGGGGAATGGAGAGGAAGGAAAGGGAAGGGAAGGGGGTGGAGGGGTGGAAGTGACTTTATTAATGTCCAGGGCTTGGGAATCTCTTCCTTCACCCCCTTCACCGCCCCTACCCCTTCTCCAGTCTTTCAAGGAACGGAGGATACGAGCACTATTCACCATAGAGCCAGGGGAACTGTCCTCATTGTAAAGTAAAGTACAGTGGTTTACTGTGATGGGGTTCAGAGTTGCTGCAGACAACGCTCAGCTTGTTCTGGAACTTTCCACAACTTCGTTTCTTCCCAGCAGTTTGACTTTGTCATCATGCAGGCAGCTTCTCTGGCTTTCTGGCTGAAAGGAGATTTGCTTTCTTCTTTGCTTGTTTGTGTGTTTTACGCTTGCATTTCTTGTCAGCGTTGTCGTCGTTGTTGTTTTAATTGCTGTATTTCTCTCGTTTTTTTTCTGTTGTCTTTTTATTTTTTTTTCCTTGTCAGTCGTTTCCTTTCGCCCCGCTCCTTCCACCAACCTCCTCCATCTCTTTCTTCTTC
The DNA here is from genome assembly GCA_016801955.1 of Conus betulinus. Taxonomy (NCBI): domain Eukaryota; kingdom Metazoa; phylum Mollusca; class Gastropoda; order Neogastropoda; family Conidae; genus Conus; species Conus betulinus. The sequence continues at coordinate 16,352 of JADBJO010008871.1, forward strand.
TTTAAACTTATTGCTGTTTTTGATGTTCTTGTTCTTGCTCTTTCTTCTTCTGCTTTCCTTTTTCTTCTTCTTCCTCTTCTTCTTCTTCTCTTGCTTTCTTTATTTCTTATTCATCATCGTTTTAATAATCTTCTCCTCGTCGGCATTCTCCCTTCCTTGTTTAGATCTTTTATTGTTCTTCAACTCATTTCTTCTTTCTAAACTGTTGTCTTTGCCGCTACTTAGTTTTGGTTAGGTTTGTTACTGATGAACCCACAGATGCTATGGTACCGACATTGATAATGACCTTCTGTTGGTGATGATTGTGCTGCTATAGTAGTAGCTGTAGTGAGCGAGGCGCAGCAACTGCGAGGGTAACACGTGACAATGGTGGTTGTAGGAGAATGAGCGCTAACGAGTGTAGAACAGCATTTCCGATTGCAGTGCCGGTTGTTTATTGATGAGTGATTGTGGTATTGCCAAAGATCGGGAGACAGCATAAAAGAATGCTACAATGCGCAATATTCATTTTGAACACACACACACACACACACACACACACACACACAGACGCGCGCGCGCGCACGCATGCACTCACGTACGCACACACGCACGCACACACACACACACACACACACACACACACACAGATAGAAAGACAGACAGGGGCAGAGAGAGAGAGAGAGAGAGAGAGAGAGAGAGAGAGAGAGAGAGAGAGAGAGACAGACAGACAGACACACACACACACACACACACACACACACACACACACACACACACACACGCACACACGTCACAGAATACACGGTACATCACACAAAATGCGGTTGAGCAGTGTGTGAGGAGTGTGATACAGAGAGAAACACTGCCCTGGGATGACCATGTGAAGGAAATGCGAGGACACTGAAACATACAGCAGCGTTACAGGAAACAGTCAAAAACACAAATAAACATACAACCCAACGCAATCGTAATGCTTGTTTGAAACACACAATATGAAATGTTCAAAATAAAGTTTCTGGTCATGTCGTCTTAAGACGTTACAAACAACAGACTTAAAGATGCACAAAGCGCTACTCATCAGGTCCTCTATGAGAATTTTCGATAGAGATAAATACTGTAAACGTCATAAACAACGGACTTTATAATGCATGAAACAATGTTCCCTTG
>JADBJO010008871.1:25000-30000 GCA_016801955.1 Conus betulinus
CAGGTTCCCATCAACGTTCAGGTTCACGTTTCTTTTCTTCTGCACTCGTTCATAGGGTAATGTACTCTTCTGGCTTTGTCCATCATTCGTCATTCTTATGTCCATATTTTAGTCCATCATTTACCATTATTACGTTTATCTCCTGTCGGTCATTCATCTTCCTTATGCTCTCCTTTTGTCCAAACTTCTTCATTCTTACGTTCCCCACCAGCCCTTCATTCATCATTCCCACGTTTTTCCCCAGTCCACCGTTCATCGCTCTCATGAACCCTCTCAGTCCGTCAGTCAACATTCTTAGGTTCTCTTCTATTCCATAGTTATCATTCTCTTTCTGCAGTCCAAGATTCGTGATCCCCCCCCCCCCCCCCCCCCCCCCCCCCTCCAACATTCCTTATTGTCTTGTTCTCCCGTCCAGCGTTCATAATTCCCACGTGATTCTCTTTCATTCCGTCCTTAAAACACTATTCTCACACATTTTAAAGAGAATTATCAGTGAATCCGCCAAACAACAGGGACAAATGTATTTACAAGACAAAACACGACGCGTTTCGACGTCTTAGGTCTCTTCATGCCAGAGAAACAACATTCAGGACATTCAAAACGACGAAAAACGAGCGATCACTAATCTTCTTAAATTAGGCGCCAGACGGGCGCGCGTTTTTGACTGGTCATTGGTTTGTCCCTGTTGTTTGGCGGACTCATCAGTAATTCTCTTTCAGATTTGTTTCAATTTCAGCCTGCACTCACCTCACTTTGAAACTGTGTTCACGTTCTGCTCTTCTCTCTTCCTGTCCGCCATTAATCATGCTAACGTTTTGGTCTTGTCAAACATTCATATTTCTCACGTTTTGCTCCCGTGTCAAACCTTCGTAATTCTCATGCTTTGTTCCAGCCAAACATTCATAATTCTCACGTTTTCCCACAGTCCGTCACTCACGGCCCTTTCATCTTTTCGTCCTGTCGTTCATTATCATTCGCACGTTTTTACTGTTATTCTGTTCATTATTCGTCACTCTTACGTCCTCTTTTTAGCGCGTCCGACATGCATTATTCTCTCGCTCCCTTCTCTTTATTCTCTCGCTCCCTTCTTTATTCTCTCGCTCCCTTCTCTTTATTCTCTCGCTCCCTTTCTCTTATTCTCTCGCTCCCTTCTCTTTATTCTCTCGCTCCTTTCTCTTTATATTCTCTCGCTCCCTTCTCTTATTCTCTCGCTCCCTTCTCTTTATTCTCTCACTCCCTTCTCTTCATTCTCTCGCTCCCTTCTCTTTATTCTCTCGCTCCCTTCTCTTATTCTCTCGCTCCCTTCTCTTTATTCTCTCACTCCCTTCTCTTCATTCTCTCGCTCCCTTCTCTTCATTCTCTCCCTCCCTTTCTCTTCATTCTCTCACTCCCTTCTCTTCTCGTTATTCTCTCCCTCCCTTCTCTTTATTCTCTCGCTCCCTTCTCTCTTTATCCTCTCGCTCCCTTCTCTTTAGTCTCTCGCTCCCTTCGCTTTTCATGTTCGGCAGCATTTCCTAGCTGTTCTCTCTCTTTTCCCTTCGTTCTTTCCAAGTTCTCTATCCATCATTATCGCCTTCTTCTCGTCTTTCTGTCTTAGACGTTTAAAATCATTTCTTTGTCTCTCAATTTGTCTTCCGCTGACCATTCTCACAAATATTCCAGACGTTTGGAAGAAGAAAGTATTGCGAGGGTTCTGAACGGTATTATTTATCCCCGGCGCTCAAACGTAAGTCACAAATAATGAGCCTTGAATACTGACACGGGTGTCTGCGTCATACACTCTGATATTCGGTACCATGGAAATACTTGTCTGTCACCAGTTTTGCACATGCCCGTACTGTAGGTGGTACACAGACATGAACACGCTCGACATAAACTACTACTCATAATCTCCACAGAATTGGTATTGTGCGGTCAGACGCGTTTCAGCTAAACTCCAGCATCTATAATTCATTATGTAAACTACTGTGCGTTTTGTGTCGTGTTTATGATTAATTCGGCGTCAGAGATAACATGTGCCATTTTGAGAAGAAATGTAAGGGAAGTAACCACACCATATATATATATATATATATATATATATATATATATATATATATATATATATATATATATATCATCGGGAGTAGATAACCGAAAATAGACCATGATTATAATATTTGATTCTCTGCTCTCAATATTGTGCTAATACATTTGAGGTCTTCACAGAACAAATGGCATCCAGTCTTTCAACTAGCTACAGGAGTCACCGCTCTGACTATGTCAGTGACAATAACCTAGAGCTCTGTCTAGTCATGACTGCTGATGTGGTATACGACCTCGACTTTCTACGTGTGAGGGCCCACTAATAGCATCATTGGCAATGACCTTAACTTCTTCTGTAGGGATCTTATCGCTAATACGGTATCCAGCCTCTTAATTGGCTACGTGTGTGGTCGCTTTAACTGCATCATTGGCAATAACTTTGACATCTCTCTGTAGTCATGTAACTGTCTATATGGTATCCAGCCTCTTCATTTGCAACGTGTGCAGGTACTCTAACTGCATCATTGGCAAGAATCTTGACTACCCTCTTTAGTTCTCTTTCAGCTTCCTCAATGGCTTTTGCCTTAGGTCAGAGAGGGAGAGGATAAGTATGTCCTCTCGCTTTTCTATTATTCGCCATTGTCCGAGTCCCATTCACTCGCGCAGGTCACTGACACCTTCCGGAAAGCACAGTCACCGTGCGCCTCCAGAGAATAATTCAACTAGCTGAACTGTCGTCTCAGATAACCATGAGTTCCAGCTCGCTGCTGTCGGGTATTCTGCAAGGTTTGCTGCTTGCCTACCTACAGTCTTTTGCCCGTTACCCAAACCATCCTGTGTGTGCTTTAATCTTGACAGTTTTAACACAATGAGGAGCGAAGTATGGCAAAAAAACAAGACAACAGCAACAACAACAACAACAACAACAACAACAGCCAGCCTGTGTGAACAGGGAGCAGAGAAAGAGTCAATCAGATATACAGGAAGTGGTGAATGCCTCCAGTATGCTCAGAGGAACTCCAAACGAGTGAAAAGCAGAGAAGCTTATGCTTTCCACCCTTTATAATTTCCTTTATGTACACTTCACAGCGCTGTAGTGTCAGTCGACCATTGAACAGAAAGTGATTGCCACAAGCTAAGGATGTTATGGACCCGTCCTACTCTTGCATGTTTTAAGGATGTCAGTAGAGATTCGCTAGTACGTCATAATTTGTTCGTGTGTTATTTCATTATTGTTCGTCGGGACAGAACTTTTTCCACCTGGACAACCTTGGCAAATCTTCGAGAATTATTCTTCAGTGTGAACCACCGATAGTCCAAATGAAATAAGGGACAAGAAGAGGAAGAATTGACCGCAGAAGAGGACCAGCTCGGATGGCTGAACTACGAGGAATTTACAAACTGAAAAGAAGACCCTGCTGACATGACAACAGAGCCACTCTCTTCATAGAGTACGTTTTCCGTTTATACATACAAAAACCCATCCAACCTATCACATCAGTCTTATAGCCTGTTTGACCAGAACTGTGCACAGTCTATTTTGTGTGGTTATATTGGATCCCCTAATATACAAGCTGATAATGGTTGACACGCGCACTATCCCCAACGATTTATGTGGCTACAACGATTCGCGTGTTTGCAAAGTACCACCATTGCCTACGTGATGTCGTTCTACACGAATAACGGGAAAAGGGGGTGGGGACAGGGATCAGGGGAGGCAAACGAGGGTAGAAGGAGCAAGGGGATAGACTGGAGAAAAAAGAAAAGAAGAGAAAAGAAGGAATGAAAATCGTTTATTAAAAAAGAAAAGAAAACAGAAATCACACCAGGAAAGAACAAATACAACCTCCCAAACACAGGAGACTCACAAACGTATTGCTTCCTCGTTCTTTTTCTCTCTGCCTGTTTCCCACGAGGCCAATACACAAGGTCGTGAACGGAACTATGTCATCTATCAGTCAGTAAACTGACAAAGACTGTTACATCTTCCTTCACTACCTCATCTTTTCCCTGCAACCCTTCCCCTCTCGCTCCACCCCCCCCCCCCCCCCCTCACATCCCTTTGCTCTCTCTCATCTCAGCTCCTGCAGCACCCAGTTTTTTTCTCTGTTCCCGACACTCACATCCGCCCCCTGAAAAAAAAAAAAATGTTTGTGAAATTACTAAAGCTCTCTCGAGACAGCTGCGTCACTGTAAATTGCACCAAGCCGTTGAGATGCGTCACTGTAAACCGCACCAAGCCGTTGGGCCGCGTCTCCACAATGCGTGTCACAAATTTCATGCGCACGCGCAAAGGAGCAATAACGTCGTTGGCGCTTCCGCACCAACTGTGGCGGCCATGATGTATCATGTGACGTGTCGTCATAAAGAAGGGAGACGGAAGAAAGGAGAAGACCTTTCAATGTTTGGGACGACTGAACTGGTCGTATCCAGAAATGGGGGATGGGGGAATGGAGAGGAAGGAAAGGGAAGGGAAGGGGGGGGGGGGGGGGGGGGGTGGTGGTGGTGGTGGTGGTGGAAGTGACTTTATTAATGTCCAGGGCTTGGAATCTCTTCCTTCCTTCACCCCCTTCACCGCCCCTACCCCTTCTCCAGTCTTCAAGGAACGGAGGATACGAGCACTATTCACCATAGAGCCAGGGGAACTGTCCTCATTGTAGGGCGGGGAAGGGGTAGAGGGGCACGGCAGTGGCTGTTGGACCTGTCAGTAAAGTGCAGTGGTTTACTGTGATGGGGTTCAGAGTTGCTGCAGACAACGCTCAGCTTGTTCTGGAACTTTCCACAACTTTGTTTCTTCCCAGCAGTTTGACTTTGTTATCATGCGGGCAGCATCTCTGGCTCTCTGGCACAAATGGCATCTGCTTTCTTGTTTGTTTGTTTGTTTTTAAGCTTGCATTATTGTCATCATCGTCGTTGTCGTCGTCCTTGTTTTTTTATTGTTGCCTTCCTCTCGTTTTTCTTTTGTCTTTTTATTC
>JADBJO010008871.1:35000-37500 GCA_016801955.1 Conus betulinus
TGTGTGTGTGTGTGTGTGTGTGTGTGTGTGTGTGTGTGTGTGTGTGTGTGTTTGTGAGTGTGTATGGTCACAACTACTTTCAGCAGCCTCTAAAGAGGAAGAAGAAGAAGAAGAAGAAGAAGAAGAAGAAGAAGAAGAAGAAGAAGAAGAAGAAAAGAAGAAGAAGAAGAAGAAGAAGAAGAAGAAGAAGAAGAAGAAGAAGAAGAAGAAGAAGAAGAAGAAGAAGAAGAAGAAGAAGAAGAAACCAGGTGAGGTGAAGAGGAAGTCAAAACACTTCTCCTTTAACAAGGCAATCACGATGTGAGTAAAGGCACGTAATGCCAAAGAACAGCTCTAGAAGCGAATCGCACAGAACATGATGGCTTGCCCTCCACAACAATTATAATTTCACGCCACGCATCCGTCTGCCACAAATTGCGTAGAAGGTATTAAATCAAAGTAACAGACATGCACGCTCGTTTCTTTTCACGCTGCAACCACGGTGTCAGTAACTGTAATAACCCCCCCACACCCCTTTTCTCCGACGGGAGGGACTACTGTGTCAACCATCGCAATATATCCCACACACCCCTTTGTTTCACATATCGTTATGCGTTCGAAATTTTCTTCCTCTCCCTTCCCATCATCACAAACGTCCCACCTACTCCATATCTAACCCTTGCCCCATCTTTTCCATTCCCTTCCAGACTTCTCCATCCTCCTTATTCATTGTCTGTTTACCTACTGACCCACTCCTATGGCCTTCCCCCTCTACCCAGCAATAAATGATCATCACTGATAAAGTGTAAATATGGGGTCCCCCTCCCATACCCTTGCCTCTGTATTTTAATTCTTGTTGGTTATAGCCCAGCTGATCAAATGAAGACGCGGGGGAGGTGGAGAGGGAGAGAGGTATATCTGGGCTGTCAACTTTGGTTCCCAGCACTTATGCTAAAAGAAAGTGCTGCCAACCAACCAACAATCAACAGACCAGTTTCTTGCGAATGCATTCAAAACATTTGAGAGCTGATCTCTCTCTCTCTCTCTCTCTCTCTCTCTCTCTCTCTCTCTCTCTCTCTCTCTCTCTCTCTCTCTCTCTCTCTCTCTCTCTCTCTCTCACACACACACACACACAGAACTAATAGACCAGCTTCTTTCAAATGAATTCAAAACACTTTAAAGCTGATTCTCTCTCTCTCTCTCTCTCTCTCTCTCTCTTCTCTCTCTCTCTCTCTCTCTCTCTCTCTCTCTCTCTCTCTCTCACTCACACACACACACACACACACACACACACACACACACACACACACACACACACACACACACACACACACACACACACACACACACACACAGATTATAAAAACCTGTTTAAAAAGTTCAAAAGTGGCATCCAGTTTGATTCATTGAGGTGTGATCATGTCTGATGTTTTACTGTTATTATCATAAGCTGTCAACCAATATATTTATGTTTTTTTTTTTTAGCATTGCTCCCAAACACTGATTTATTCGTTGAAACTGTATATAATAAAAAATGCTGAAGCTGCTTTTGTTATATTTAACTTCTTTAATGCATGTATGACAAATTGAATACTTGTTACGTAAATCATGGACCATCCACGTATAATTTGGTAATTCTGAATGCTTAGTGGACATGCTCCTGAAAAGAATCAGACTGGTACATGTTTTGATTATCAGAGACAGGTGCTTGTGGTAAGCAGGAAATGACATGCTTCATGTGCGCCTGCCTGGTCAGTAGTAAAAAAACACTACAAACCCAGGCCATCAAATGCACTTTATAAAGTCTTGCTTTTTACAGCTTCCAGGCTGAGCTTTAAAGATCTTTTTATCATCATCGCTAGTTCATTACATCTGCAATCATCGTTACAGAGCCAGACACAGCTGAGTCAGAGGCTCATGATCTGTACAGTCTGGTCTCCGTGGGAAGGCTGGTGAGACTTCTCAAACCACTTGATGTTTCCCGTGTGAACTCTGGAGACGGAGCTGCACTCTATCCAAGCTCTCTCCTCTGCGGCATTATTGTGGTGCCACTCATAACGTCCGCCTTATCTCTGCTGCCTCCTCCTTCGTCCCCTCCCCGTCTCCCTTGACGCTTCTTCCCAACACACCTCCCCTCCTCTGCTGTTCCTCTCCCCCCTTCCATCCCAGTTTATCATCTCTGCTCCACTATTCCTTGATTTAACTCCCCTTTGACAAGCACGGAGATGAAAATGATTTTTCACTCCACAGACAGAACATCTGTCTGGTGCTAAGCATGAAAAGAGGAATATGATTTTGTATCTGCCAGGCTTGTCAAGAGCACTTTTCACATCTAGCGATGAATCTCACACGTATCACAGTCACCATATCGGAATCACCTGAGACTTGTGGTGTATGTGGATATAACACACGTACTGTGGGACTGTCAATACAACACCATCAAACAGTGTGCTTAGCACCACAGACACGTCTCTAACTGCGCTGGGAAATACGGACCATGAACAACAACCTTCAAAAGAGT
>JADBJO010008871.1:42500-52500 GCA_016801955.1 Conus betulinus
ACACACACACACACAGATGCAAACACACACACACACATACACCCATTCTACCATAACCACCACCACGCAGTCTCTTCCCTGAAGACAGGTGCGTGTATTCACTGAGTGTATATCTCCCACTGGGGGACTGGGTGTCTTCTAACGCAGCTCACCTGAAAGGGATTAATGAAATGTGAAGCGGCGAGATATACAGTAGAGTAATGGTGAGGGAAAACCCCAACTGTGCTGTATGTAGGCTAGGTATGCGCACTGATACAACGTCAAAGGTCACAGTGCAGCCATTTCCAACTGACAATGCGGCAGTGGGGATAAAAAAAAAATCACACTAATTCGACACTTTTGTGCAAGAGTTGTAGGAACAATGACGTAATTATTTCATTGCGATTGCTGCTTTCGTCCGGCTTAACCGACTTACGCAACGTGATGGAATATTGAGGCTTAAACGTTTTGCCGTTGAACTGTGGTAGTAAATTACTTTGCAACACGTAAATTTACGGTCAATAAACCCACACCCCAGTAAGCTGATGACGACATTAATGTACATCCTGCATCATTCTCCATGAAAATGCAAACAGTTTGTTATAATGCACGTTTCATAGGTGAAAATGTACAGATTGTTGTATTTCATGGATTACACATGATAACTGGAACAATGTTTCACTTTTGCCTCAGATATGTAGATAAGCAAGTCTGTTTCATCGTACAGTTTTGATTGCGCATGTAAGTATGCAGATGACACTGAATTTTCAAAAAAGTGCGTCATCTGAAGAATTTTTCCATGATCGATCTAGTCACGAGCTGTGCATTAACAGTTATCTTCCCTTGATGAACAGCAGTAAGCTCATGTTAAACACTGATTAAACTGAAATGATGCTTGTTGGCACTCTCTCATGAATAGGTGGACAGATAGTTAATAAGCTTTGGCGGCCATATTATTAATTTTAAACCAAAGCCAAATACATAGGAGTGAAATCTGACCAGCCACTTTCAATGCAGGATCAGATCATCAGTGTGTTAGGCGTCATTCTTGGGACTTTGCCGTATCGTCTCAATTCTAAAGTATCTTTCAACTTATGCAGCAGCAAGACTTGTCAATTCACTAATAAGTTCTCTGTTTGCTTATGGAATTGAGTACTGTTTGGCTTGCCAGCAGAACGAATGAACCAATTTCAGCACATTCAAAACAACGCAACGTGACTCGTCTTGAGAGAAACAAATAATCATCACATTGCACCACTGGCATGGGAACGTCACTGGCTGCCTGTTGAATTTGGTCATCAACACAAACTAGTCAATCTTACGTTCCATTTCTGTGACGGTTCTCTTCCACCAAACCTGTCCCCTAAACATATTACGTACTCTACAAACTTCCAGTCAGAAGCTCTTGAAGATGCTGAAGCAGCGTTTCAAATCGTTTGGTAAGCAGTCCCTCAGCTTTGGGGTGCCCCAATGGTTTGGAACTCACTGCCTCCCGTTTTAACGAAACGAGCCTGCCTTATCATCTTTTAAAGCACTGCTATTCATCCTTTTAACCAAGCATTTTAAACAATGCTTTTCAGATATATGTGTGCACAATAAGGTCTGTGGAAAGAAAGTTGTTATGTGTGAATGAATGAATGCTTGAGTGGTATATGAAAGTACAATGAGTAGTTTTCAACCAGAATTGCCCTGTTTTTGTTACAAACAACAATAATAATAATAATAATCATGATAATAGTAAAAAATATATTATAGCATTATTATCATTATTATGATCATCATCATCCTTATTACTATTTTTATTGTTGTCATTCCTATTATTGTTGTTGTTGCTGCTATTGTATTATTATCATTGTTATTATTGTTGTTGTTGCTCTTGTTGGTATTGTTATCATCATCATCATCATCATCATCACAGTCATCATCATCATCATCATCATTAATTTTTATCATGATTATGACATGATGATGATTATTATTTATATCATCATCATCATCATCATCATCATCACCACCACCACCACCACCACCACCACCATCATCATCATCATCATTATTATTATTATTACTACATCATCATCATCAGCAGCAGCAGCAGCAGCAGCAGCAGCAGCAGCAGTAGCAGCAACAGCAGCAGCAGCAGCAGTAGCAGCAGCAGCAGCAGCAGCAGCAGCATTATTGTTACTAATATCATTATTACTATTATAATCATCATCAACATTATTGGTTTTAACGTCTCGCTGAAACGTTAGAAAGTTGACTCGTGTAGTGACAAAATCTCAAACGGACTTGTCAGGTCAGGTAAAACGTTACGCAAGTGTTTATATTACGTTAGATAAGACGTCATTGTCTTCATCATCACATTGTTGATGACACACACTTAGAATACGTTGGCACAAAGACGAGAATTTTCAGTCAAGGACATTAAAGTCAGGATGGCAAGAAGTGCAGATGTGAGCGAGGGTGGATGGCAGAAGAAGCGTTTCAAGTAGGAGAGGGAGAGAAAAGGCATGCTATAGGAAGAGGGAAGTCTTTGAGTGAGGTTTGTGTGTGTGTTGGCGGCGGACCGAGAGAGGGAGACGAGTAGATGCATTCAGGAGGAAAGAGATGGAGATAAATTACTAGGCTAAAACTGCTCGGGATGGGTGTGTTCGTGCTGCACCTGGCAGTTGTGTAATAGTTTGTGTCAAGGTCAGGATAACGCTGCTGTCTTTATCATGAATGGGAGGAAAAGGGACGACGCAGCAGATGGCCAGATTGTGTGACGGAGGAGGAGGGTGGGGCAGTGTGTGGGAAGTGCACCAGTGATTGAGGAGCCCTGTGAAGTAGCAGAAGTCACTCATCAAAACAAGCGAGTCTGATCTTTCAGCACTTTACTGTCATTTGTTTCCAGCTAACACGAACAAATCTAGCCAGAGATGTGGATATGCGAATAAGCTGTTTTGAAAAAAAAAAAATGTGTTAAAATGTCTGTCTTTTCATGATCCCAGTAAAACGTTTCTTCAGCAATGAGGTTGATCGTCATTCAGGGGTAAAAGAGGCCGCTAGCATGAATGTGGAGGGGTTGGAATTAGGGAAGAAAGAAGGGGAGGGGGTGGGTGGGAGGGAGGGATCGTCATTCTAAACCCGTGTCACTTTATGCCTTATTTTATCATTTAGGCATTATATTGCTAGGGGAAAAAAGTTACGCTGAAGACGTTAGGCTGATCTGTGGAAACAGTACCATTCGTCCAGTGTCAACAATTGTGATACCCACAGGACTCCCTATTTTCTGCATGTTATGACGATGGTGTCCACAATTGTAACAGCCGGCCCCTCTCCCGCCTAACCTCTCTTCTACATATTCTGATATTGCGTCAACTGTTGCAATGTCCTTCCACGCTCCTTTCTCCTACTAGTTGTGTTAGCGGTCGTTTACAATTGTAATATGCCTCCACGGCCCGCTCGTCTATCACGACAGTGTCCTCATCTGTTAAACCTTCACTCCTTTCGTAATTGCTGCATGTTTCCCATCTCTTTCTTTCACATGTTGTAATGATGTTATCAATAAATGTCATTTTTTCATTCTTTCTTTTTCTTGTCTTGACTATTTTGTCAATAATTGTTAGATTTTTCTCATTACTCCGTTCTTTTTCATGCCGTGACGACACTGTCAATCATTATCGTAATCTTTATCAGTCCTAATTTATTGTATATGTTTTGCCCTATATGTTTCATATTGTGAAAATGGTGTGTTTACAACTGTTGTATTGTTTGAACGTTTTGGACATGTCGTGACGACAGGACGACAGTGTTCATAATCATTGTATCTTCCATACCCCTTTCTTCAATGTGTCTTGTATGTTCGCGATCTTCCGTTTCCTTTCCACATCCTGAAACTCCTTTTTCTCCATCTCCCCACAGATCGCCCCTTCTCCTTTTCTTTATACTTCCATCCCTCCTCATTCATGATCTCTCTACCCCTCACCTGTGCCTACCAATAAACAGTCATCACTGATGCAGTGTGTACACAGTTCATTCCTTAGTGTCCTCATAGCAGCCTACCAGTAAGCGATCATTGATGATGTAGTGTGGACATTGTCTATTGCAGTGCCCTCATCCTTGCGTACCAAAAAACCATCATTATTGTTGTAGTGTGGATATTGTCTATTTTGGCGTCCTTTCCTTTCTCCTGTCTAGCAATAAGCGATCATTACTTTTATAGAGTGGACATTGTTTATTTCAGTGTCCACACTACCGCCTGCCAATAGATGAACGTAACTGACATGATGAGGACATTGCCCTCAGTTTCAATCCCCAATCATCAGCCCACAGCACTGCAGAAGTCACCTGGAAGCGTCTGCTGCCTTCTTCCTCATTATATTCTCCAGTTTCCCCTTCCCTTCCTTTTCAGTGATTAAATTTCCTTTTTTCTCAAAATCCTCCTTGCCTAGTCTTCAAACCATCACACCTAAATACGATTTAACACACACAGTTTAAACCCGCACAAATGGATGGGTGAAACGTGATACAACGTGAAATGCAATAATGCGGCGGCTTCTACGAAAGGTGTAGTAATGCAGCCATCCCCACGTGCAAGCAATGATGCAGTATAACCCACAGACAATTAACGATGCACCAATGTTAACTGAAAATGTAAAGAACGCAACAATAAATGTGGCAGCAATGCATACATACAGACGGTCCATGTTACAATTGCTACGCCTTTCCTGTATGATTTATGTCATATGGAATGATTTCCAGTATGTACGAAAAATGCATTTTTTTAGTGGATATCACATCCAAAAATTGTCACGTTGCTTCCTTTTTTGTACGTACTGCTGCTTTGGTATATTTCACGTTGTACAGACAGGAAGGGAAATCGTGAATGTGCGCATCTTTATCAGTTATAAAGAGACTGCATTTTGAGCTTCAAAATAGAGTTCGCCATGACTGAGCACTCAAGATTTTTTTTTTACCTGCATTATGAGTTCCTTCTGTCTGTCATCGCCGTTATTCAACCCGCAGATGGCTGGGTCAAAGGCCCCGTACATGACCTGCACAGGCTGATTTCTGTGGGGAGGAGCCAGATTCCGATGATGGCAGGTCTTTGCGGTAGGGCTCAACTTCAAACGAATTCTCAAACCACTTGATGTTTCCCACGTGAATTCAAAACATGGGTCCCCTCTCGCCCCCATGCTCTCCCCCCCCCCCCCCCCGCATTATTGTGCCACCACTCATAACGTCTGTCTTTGTCCTTCTCCCTCTCCCTCTCCTCCTCCTATTCCATTTCCCTCGATACCCCCTCCCACCCCAGACACCCCCTCCCACTTTTCTCTTCCTTTCCCTCCTTCCAATTCACTTTATCATCCATGCCCCAGTATTCCTTAATGTAACTCCGCTTTGAAAAAAAAAAAAAAAAAAAAAAAAAAAAAGATTTTTCACTCCTCAGAGAGACCGTCCGTCAGCTGTCTAACATGGAAAGATAAATGCCGATTGTATTTATATGCCGGCCTTGTCAAGAGCGCGCCCTTATCGTAGCTGATCTAACCATGAATCTTTCAGGTGAGCAGAGGGTATCACGGTCATCATCAGGAAGGCACCTGGGAATTGGTGTGTGTGTGGGAACACGACACAGGTATCAACAGCCATCAATAAAATGTCATCAAACCGTGCACTGAGCGTTCCAGGGGTGAGGCACGTCTCACACTCCTCAGAGAAATACAGATCGTGAACAATCAGATGAAATATTTCTGATCCTCTACCCTACCCCACCCCATCAGGTGAAATATTTCTGGCCCCTCCGCCCCACCCCACTCCATCCCTACTCCTCTACTTACCCTCTAATCTTCCAACGCATGATCTCGTCGTTTTCCAACAAGTACAAAGATCAATCTAATAAAAGTTAATGTCAACAAAAATTGCTAGTAATAGAGGTCCATAGAACACACAGATCAGACTGACACCAGGTCAAATTTTCTATTTGAAGAAATTAGTACAGTAAAGTGAAAATGAAAGCCCAGAAGTGTTTAAACATTGTCAGGAGAACTACAAAAATGGATAGCGCTCACCACCGCACCGCACCCACACCATGCCCCCATGGAATTGATGCCAACGCTTCAAAGGAATTTATATTTCGACCAGGTTGGGGTGATCGGAAAATGTCTGGTAAGACGTGATAAGAGGAGGGTGGGGGGGGGGTGGGTGGGACTGCGTTATGTGGATGGAAGGTGGGTTCTAATTGATTTCAAAGGCTTACAGTGGCTGAGACGTTGAGTGTCAGAGAGAGAAATGGGAAGAGGGTGGAAAGAGGGGGTCAGGGTGGCAGCCGAACTTCGTCTCACCCAACCACCTCCCTTCTCTCTCTCTCAAGATCTGCATGCCTATGATATTTCACCACATGATTTAAATATCTTGCTTGTCTACACACTTACAGACAAGGATAGAGGAGGGTGGGAGAGGGAGGTGAAGGAGGGGAGAAGGAGGAAGGGGTGAGGGTGAACACAAATAAAATAAGTTAGGAAAAGGCATAATCTGTGAAGAAAAGCCAACGCCAGGGGAAAAATGAAGCAAACAGGTGCACGTCATTTTATTATCCATAAATAACGTCGGTTAGGAGTAGGCAAACACTGTAGCAGCAGAATCACCATCAAAACACTATAAGTCAAAAGGGATCTACTTTAAAGCCAGAAATGATATCGGAGGTAGGAGGAGGAATGGAGAGAGAGAGAGAGAGAGAGAGAGAGAGAGAGAGAGAGAGAGAGAGAGAGAGAGAGAGAGAGAGAGAGAGTCGACCTCAATTGAAGCATAACGAAATGACCGAACCACTTGCTCTATCTAAATATCTTCACCTCCCCCCCCCCCCCCCCCCCCCCACCTTCCCTGTCCGCTGCAGACGTCCTTCCCCCACCCATATTCCACCGTCCTTCTTTCCCTATCCCGACATCGTCCCCCCCCCCCCCCCAATCACCACCACACTATCTCCCCCTTGAAGACAGGCGTGTGTACTGGAGGAGTGTGCGCCTCCCCCTGGGGCACTGGGTGTCTTCTGACGGCAGCTCACCTGAAAGAGAGTGATAAAAAAAAGTGAAGAGGGGAGATAAACAGTGAAGAAATGGCGAGGCTGATGGAAAACCCCAGCTGTGCTGTACGCACGCTAGGTGTGTGCACAGATACAACGTGAAATGTTACAATGTTGCAGTCTCCTTCAGAAGCTAACAATGAAGCAGTCTGTGGGGGAGAGGGGGGGGGGGATGGAGGGAGTAACGTTGTTACAATTTTTTTTTGCTCAGGGATGTACAAATAATTGCTACATTTTTTTTTTTAGTTGTCTGACATTTTCTTTAAGCTTTGTCTGATCAGAACTGCTAAAGTTGATTGAATACTGAAACCTGAGTGTTTTACTCACGAAAAGTAGTGAATTATTGTGCTTGCATCATTTTGAAACCTTACAACAGCACTTACGTGCACACACTATAACTGTCCCATACAGTGTACTGTAAACTTTAATAACAGATTCCTGACAGCTTTCTATATGAATGACAAATGTAAAAAATGTGTTACAGTTTTTATGCTTAACGCTCTAACAATGCAGCAACATCTTTTTTTCTCTGTGAACTACAATAGAAAAGATCACAATGTTTCCTCTTTCATAGATAACACTACCGGTTACTGTAGAGTTTTTAAATTTTGTGAGATTTTTGCATTGTTACATTTTACTTTGTATCAACCCTTATCTATCTGCCCCATGCAAAAACAGACTTGTACACCTAAATTTTCACACTCCACATCACCCAAACGCCCCCCCCCCCCCCTTTCCTATCGCCTGACTCCTTTACTCCTTTGAGGATATCAAATGCTTCTGACCACAGAAAAATGGATGGAATTTCGTTTCTGGAATTCTGTAAGAGATGGCTGGCATGCTGCTGAAAAAGCGTATATAATCAACCTATCAAAAAACCAACGACGTATCTAATCAATTAATAGTAGTAATAAACAATCAATCAATCAGTCTCTCTCATTAGTGGGCATGTTATGGCATTTTTGTTTGTAAGTCATGGTTGAGAGTGTCTTTCCAACTGCACTGGTTTTAACCAGAAGAAAAAAAAAAAACTAGGAGAATAAATCCCCCTGCCCCTCACTAACCCATCTGATTAAACCTACCCTTCCCTCTCTATCCCCGTCCTTCATTTCCATTTTGTTCTGTTAAGGCCCATCAATCACAATAAACAAAATAAGCTTGTATATCGAGATTAACTATGTACCTTTCGAGCCATGGAAACCAAAAGATCTCTATTACCCACTCAACATTTACCGTATATGTTTCATTCGTCAATTTAATGTGACATAAACGATTCACAGAAACTGATTTCAATACACAATAAAACTAGATGGTGCGTGGAACTGGCAGAAGTAGACACATCAGTGCATACCTTACTACTTGTATGCATTAGACTGAAACATGTTGACGAATCGCAGTGCAACAGTGCGCGCTTACTATGTGTATGCATTAGACCATGAAAGATGAGGACGAGAGCGCGCGCGCGCGCGTGTGAGATGAGAGAGAGAGAGAGAGAGAGAGAGAGAGAGAGAGAGAGAGAGAGAGAGAGAGAGAGAGAGAGATCAGAGAGATCAGACAGACGGAAAAAAGACACATGGACAAAACGACAGCCAAACAGAGACAGTTCGAAAAACAATATATACCCTCCCCCTGAAACCCAGTGCTTATAGAGTTGACCAAATCCCTTTGCTTACTGTGGGAACTGAATGAAACCTAGTGCAAAAAGTAACGTGGTGACTAAAAGTGGTACGAAATCTAATTCTAACAGTGATGAGCGAAACTCAATGCTATTAACGGTGACTGAAGCGCAGTGCTAAAAATGGTTACTGCATGAAACATAATTTTAAGGAAATCAAAATATAACATTAGATGGTGACTGGACGAAACATACTAACAGAGGTGATTGTAATTCAGTGTTGACAACGGTGACTGAAACCAACATTTGACAGTGGTGAAAGAAGCCCAGAGCTAAGAATGGTGAATGAAACCTAATGCTAATAGTGGTGAATGCAAGCCAGTGCTAACAAGTGATGAAATAATAAATCTCAACGCTAACTAACTGACTGAAGCCCAATGCTAATAACATTAGTGTGATTGAAACTCAACGCTAACAGCGGTGACTGAGTAAACCCGGCGCTAATCCTTTTAATGAATCGCAGTGACAACAGTGACCCTAACCCATTGCTATGGAACCGATGTCGATACTAGCGGTGGAAACCCATGCTAGCCGTGGTAACTGAAATCCAGTGCCTAAGATGCTAAACCTGCTGCTAGATGTGGTGCTCTTATGTCTCAACTTGTGAGAAATAGGGGACGTGAACCTGCATGCTATCTGCAGTGTATGAAATGAATCTGCCTAACTAACAGTATGTGTGAGGTGGTGAATGGGAATAAATAAACTGTAGTCAAAATGAAATGAATCCAATGTCTGCCAAAGTGGGACGAAACCTGCATGCTAACTGTAGTGAAACAAATGAATCCAATGTGCAGATACCGATATGACGAAACCTGCATGCTAACTGTAGTGAATGAAAATGTAATTGAATGTGCAGCCTTTTCGGTTTGAAGAAACCTGCTATGCAGAAAAAGGTAGTGAATGCAAATAAATCCAATGTTGCAGAGTGGTGACGAAACCTGCATGTTTATAATTCAATATCTGCCTTGCTAACTGTAGTGAATGAAATAAATCCAATGTGCAGAGTTGTGACGAAACCTGCATGCTAACTGTGGTGAATCGGTAATGAATCCTTGGAATTTGCAGAGTGGTGACGAAATGAAATCCCAGTGCTACTTGCAGATTCATTGCAATACGTTGCCCTCTACCAGTGTGTGTTAAACTGGGCTCGTCTACATATTTTAACATTTTCTTCATAGGCATTTAACGCTTGTTTTGCTGATTTGACAGACAGACAACTCATGACCTACCGGTCCACCTTTAGTGCTGGGCTGTCGGTGCCTGTCATCCAGATTAAACTGTGTCAA
>JADBJO010008871.1:57500-65000 GCA_016801955.1 Conus betulinus
ACCCCTCCTGAAGTCGATATCCGCGTTCAGCGGGAAGTTGTCTCTCGACTACAAGGGTGAATGTCTGTAACGACAGAGAGGTGGTGGGATGGAAAGGATCTTTTCTTCTGGGATGGAGGCGATTCATTGGTATAGGTCTGCAGGACTAAAGATCGAGCATGACAAAGGAGTGGGAAGGTGTGTGTGTTTGGGAGAAGGATAGGGTGTGTGAAAGTTGGGGGGTGATGGTGATGTATGTTTGTGTGTGTGTGTGTGGTGGGGGGGGGGGGGGGGGGGGGGGGTGGGGGTGGGGGGGGGGGGGGGGGGAGTAGGCATGACAGCTGAAGTTATCTCACCCCAGCTGTCTTCTTGCTTCGCTCATGCATGATCTGTGCACTAGAAATTTCCTCATGTTTGAAATCTCTTATGTATCTATGCATACAGAGAGAGAGAGAGAGAGAGACAGAGAGAGAGAGAGAGAGAGAGAGAGAGAGAGAGATGGTCCCAACCAAAAGCTAATGAAGTGTGAACCTCTTGCTCTATCTTGAAATCCCCACCCCCGCCCCCACTCCAATCTGTCTGTCACCCCCCACCCCCCCCCCCCCCCCCACTCTACTACCCCCATCCCCTGTCTGCCCCTCTCGCCTTTCTCTCACCAGTGCTCCCACCACCACCGCACTATTTTCCTCCTGAAGACAGGTGCGTGTCCTAGCAGACTGTGTACCTCTCCCGGGGAGATTGAGTGTCTTCTGACAGTAGCTCACCTGGACGACGAGAGTGATAAAAGTGAAGCGGGGGAGATATAAACGGAAGGTAATGGCGCGAGGCTGAGGGAAAAACCCAACGGTGCGATATGTGTTGGCTAAATGTACGCACTAATACAACATCAAATGTCACAATATACAAATCTTGTAACAAAACTTAATAATGCAGCAACCTGGGGGGCAGGGGTGGGGTGGGGTGGGGGGGAGGTGGGTGGGTTTGGAGGTGGAGGGGGGAAGGGGGTGAGTAATACTTCTTACATTCTTGCATCAGGCAAATATGTATTTCTTTCATCAGGGATGGACGAACAATTGTGACATTTTCTGTCTAGTCTGTGTTGTTTTCTTTAAAGTTTATTGACTGATAACTACTGACATGATGGAATATTGAAACCTAAAAGCTTTACATTTGAAAGCTAATAAATAATATTGAATTCATCTATTTTGATTCTTTAACAGCACTTGCATGTACAGGCAATAACTCTATTTACTGTGTGCTGTCCACTTCAGTAAATGAGCTCTGGCAGCATTTCCCACTAGAAACGTTTCCTTGTCCGTACTTTTTTGCGCGAAAAAGGTAGAAATCGTTACATTAATTTAGATCAATGCGAAACGTGTCCTAATGTGTCATTTCTAATGAATGACTATTCCGTAAATTTTGCCTTATCAGATATTTTTTTAGGGATAACTGTTGCGTTCTTACATTTGACGTTATAGCGACGCACACATATCTGCCTCCTGTAAAAGATGGACATCAAAATGGACACACATCGCAAACCCCTAAGTATACGACAGAGTCATCAGC
This sequence comes from Conus betulinus, assembly GCA_016801955.1. Classification (NCBI taxonomy): domain Eukaryota; kingdom Metazoa; phylum Mollusca; class Gastropoda; order Neogastropoda; family Conidae; genus Conus; species Conus betulinus. The sequence continues at coordinate 59,046 of JADBJO010008871.1, forward strand.
ATAATGATGTTGGTCGTGAACAGAGAAGAAGAAAAAAGAAGACCTGAAGTCTCAAATCGCATTCTAACCGACATCCTCTACCCTCGTTTATCCCTTTCGTTATCCCCTTTCTTCTATGCAGGGTGTTAAATTCTTCCAATGAGAACACTGCTGCTACTGAGAACACTTACATGATCAATTAACCAATCAGGAATTTCTTTGGTTAATTGACGTTGATAAAAACAACAACAATATCACTGATGATAGAAATTCACCCAGTTAATCACTCTCTTCAGTAGATGTTAGGAAGTCTTCTGTTCGAAAGCTATCAGTCACTTTGACATAAAAAAAAAACTAAAGTGGAATGGTACACTGAAGAAGCTCTACCCCCCCTCCCCTTCCATCCACATCTCTTAGCACCTCTTTCCACCCTCCCTTCATTCCCATTCTCTCTGCCAAACCACAACAATCATGACGAACCAGATGTACAAATCTAACTGTACTTTCAGCTACAGGAACTCAAAGATCAACACCTGATTTTATATTTATTCATTTTCCACAGATGATTCCCCTGTGTGTGTGTGTGTGTGTGTGTGTGTGTGTGTGTGTGTGTGTGTGTGTGTGTGTGTGTGTGTGTGTGTGTGTGTGTGTGTGTGTGTGTGTGTGTGAGCGTGCGTGCGTTCGTGTGTGTGCGTGCGTGCGTATGCACGTTTGTGTATGAGTGTGTGTGTGTGCGTACGTGTGCGTGCGTGCGTGTGCGGAGAGGCAGGTCTAAACGAATGACACTCGATGCTAACAGTGACGACCACAAACATCAGTGACTGAATCCCAATCCCCAAACGGGTGACCGAACCCAAAAGACAACAGGGAGCAAAAACCCATAGCTAACAGTAGTAACTGAACGAAACCCAGTGCCAGCACTTCTGACAGAAGCTGATGCTAGCAGTGGTGACAAACCCACAGCCTGCAGTGGCGACCGAAGACACTTCAGTGCTACCAGTGGTGATTGAAGCCCAGCGCCTCCAAAGTGTCAACTGAACTTGTCTACAGCCTTAATATGGCCTTGTGTGATGACTGGGCCTACCTGTCCACTTGTAGCCCTGACCAATGTTTACCTGTTGTCCATATTAAACAAAATGTGTCTCAATGTGTCACATGTCTGTCATTAGAATGACCAGTGTGAAACCTTCTGCACACAAACACACAAAAGCCGTAAACAAACAACAACACGGTTACAAAATTTGGCTTCAAACAAGGAAATCCCTTTGTATAACATTTATTTTTTTATAAAACTGAGTTCACAAAGAAAATAACGCGAATGTGTCGATGACATTGTCCATAGCATGTGAGGAAATAACACGCACAGGAATAGAGGCAGCCATATAAATCAGGAGACTGACCTTATCGTTCAGGGATTTATGTCGCTTCAGGATGGCGTGTTCATCTCTTGCACGAGCTCAGCTAGAAGGACAAACAAATCCTGAACAGTGTGGTCAGCAGTCTTCAAACCATGATTCAAGTCCATGTAACCATGCTGTTCCTATGTCATATTCCTCAGGGAAAAGATAAAGTCAAGGCAGAAAACTGCGAAAATAGGCCAGAATTGTCACCCCATCTTAGTACTCCTAAGAAAAAATGTCAGCCAACAGAGTCTCCAAAAGTTCCATCGCTCGGCTGTCCATCTCCTTCTAATTTTGATCTCAATAGTATTGTTGTGTTCATGGAAACCCTTTCAGTTAAATTCATCAGTATTATGAAAAACGTGACGGACCTGCTTACATCTTCTGTTTTGGAATTCAAAAGAATTATTTCAAAGTGTCATGCCAATGTGTTATGAACTTTTACAAAATGAAAGCTCTTTCTTTGTGTTCTTTTGCAAAAATCCGCCTGTTTCTGTTTGTTATTATTCTTCCTTCCCTTGTAATGCGGACAACCAGTTCAAAAGACAGCAGCATGGACAGTCCAGTCATAGATCGTCTTAAGTTTTTACAATGGAACTGCAGAAGCAAATGTAACATTGACTACCTTATTCAGTTTTTGGAAGACCATAGTTTTGATGTCCTTGCACTGCAGTCTCTGAATTGTCATAAAAATGATTTACCAAAACTCCCGGGATACTATTTTCCTCCAGTGACTAATGCAGTGAAAAAAAAAAATACTAAAACAAAAACTGCCATATATGTGTCGTGCAACATTTTGTACCAACCTGTTAAAACACCCTGTAACGCGACTGACAAACGCTTATATTCCTGCTGTATAGCAGTGAATATCAAGGGCCAAAGTTTACAAGTTGTGAACTGTTATTACCCAGATGGTGTGTGTGTCCAAGAGGAAGCCGACTGGTTGTTTGATTTAGATTCAAACAAAGAGTGGATTATTCTGGGTGATTTCAATTCCCATCATGCTCTATGGTCCGAAAACTCTAAAAATATCACAAACAATAATGAATATCTCGCCAACACTATAGTAAATGCTAATCTACGATACTGAAACGGGTCTATCACCAGAATTGCTGATCGTTCTGATCAGAAAAATTCATCAATTGATTTGTCCTTAGTAACTCCGGGTATTTTTCCACTTTGCATGTGGAATGTCATTCAGTCACCACTGGGTAGTGACCATCTTGTTGAAGTTCAGATCTTAGTGTGTCCAGAGAGAACTGAGCATACCCCTCGGACATAAAATACAACGAAGATAAAGCCAACTGGGACCTTTTTGCCCAGACTCTAATTACTGGTTCTTAAGCTCAATTTTAATCATAACATAGAATCAGTAGAAGATCTTGAAAACAATTATGTAGATTTACGAAATCTTATTCTGAGAGCAGCAGATCGTGCCATTCCAAAGATTAAGTTTAAAGACCATCCAAAGAGAGCCTCAAACCCTTGGTGGAACTCCTCATGTGAGTTGGCCGTAAAAATGAAAACAGAGGCATTTCAAAACTGGATGAATAGTCGTCATTCACACAGCCACCCCAAGTAGTAAACGAACTCCACTGTAAATACAAAATTGCTAATAACTATAGTAACAGAACAGTAGCTCTTGCAAAAAAAAAACAGTATTATGGTAATTTGATCATGACTTGCTCTAAACATCCACATGACGTTTCTAAATTATGGAAAAAAAATTAAAAAAATCAAGGGTACATTTCATCTCCCTCAGCCTGCTCTGCATGTGTTAATGATAAAATTTATAGAACTAACAAAGAAAAGGCTGAATTATTAGCAGAAACTTTTGCTTCAATGAGTCAGACTGAGTGTTTATCTCAATCTGAACAAATTCGTAGAAAGGAGTTTGAGGATAAATTCCAAAACATTGAGCAGACTAATATAGAAAGTAACACTTTATATATATAAAACAAAAACTTAACAATGCATGAACTCTGTTTCGCACTTAAACGTGTAAAACCGGGTAAGATATCCACTGGTTCGGATCCTATTTCCTATAACATGATTAAGCATTTTCCTGAGAGTCTGTTATCAAAGTTGTTGGAGTTCTTTTCAGATTTGCTGGAATACTGGAATGCTCCCTACAGATGAAAAAAAAAAAGCTACTGTCATCCCAATCCTTAAACAAGGAAAACCTAAAACTCTTCCCTCTAGTTTTCGACCTATTTCTTTAACACCTCACATTGGAAAACTTTTTGAAAGAATAATGAAAAACAGAATAGAACATTTCCTTGAAAAAAAAATGGAGTCTTGCCTTATTCCAGCTGGTTTTAGGAAAGGTAGAGGAGTCACAGACCACATTGTCCACTTATCCTCAAATGTGAAAAAAAAAAAAGCTCTTGCCAAGCGTTATTCGACCCTTGCAACGTTCTTTGATGTTCATAGAGCCTACGATTCAGTATGGCATTCTAAATTGTTGTTCAAAGCACATGAAGTAGGAATACGAGGTCGTTTTTTCCAATTTCTAAAAGCTTTCTTATCGGACAGAACTATCCAAGTCAATCTACATGGAGCTTTATCAACTTCTAAGACTATTAACATGGGTGTCCCCCCAAGGAAGTGTAATCGCTCCAACACTTTTCTCGCTAATGCTTTACGATATAAAAAGGTTAATACAAAAGGTGCCACATTAGCTCTATATGCAGATGATATTGCTCTGTGGAGAAATGTAAACTGCAATTTTTTTCCAAAAACAACAAACCAAAAGAAAGAAAATCATTGAACAGTATCAGGAAATAGTTGACAATATTTTTTCATTACAAATCAAATGGGTTTGGTTTATCTGCTCACAAAACTGTCTTTGTTGTCTTTACAAAGAAAACAATTGCGTTTGAAGGCAGAGAAGCTATCTCTATAAGGGTTGATAATAATTTGATATACCCAAGCAAACAAGTTAAGTTTCTCGGAGTAATCTTCACTATAAACTTTTTTGGAGTAAACATATAAATTTCCTTGTAGAAAAGGCTAGGAAAAAAAATTGGTTTATTACGTGTTCTTTCTGCCATACCTCTGATTAACTGGGGATCTAATCTCGTCTATGTCGCCTCAGGGTTAGTTCGTTCAATTCTGTCATATGGCCAAGAGTTTTTTTTTTTTACAGCTGGAAAGACAGATTTACACAAGCTTACCAGTATTGACTCGTTAGCCTTTAAAATTGCATTAGGACTTCCCCGATGGGCTTCAATTGATTTGACGTACAAGGAGGCTGGTGTGTTACCCTTAAATGAACACAGGCTAAGTTGCGCCTGTAATTTTACAGTGAGGGCTAGAACCATCCCAAATTCAGTAATGACTGAACTGGATGGCAGCACGTATATTTCAAGAGAGATCCGTAACAAATCGGTATACATGTCCCTAGGTGATTATGTTTCCCCATTGTTTCAGAACTGCAACCTGTCTCTTGATGGTATTGCCCAGGTTCCATGTTGTTCATACCCTTCGTGGTTGTCAGAGCAGGCTGAAATAATCTACTCTTACGGAGATTTAAATAAAAAAGATAATCCTCTGTTACTATCATCCTATGCCAAAGACTTGATAGACAGGAAATACGATTCCCATCTACACATTTTCACGGATGGTTCTTTTAGATTCTTTCTTCCGATGTTGGGGCTTCCTTTGTAATACCAGCGCTTAGCATCAGAAAGAAATTCCATATTACGAAAGGATGTTCTATATTTACAGCAGAGTTATTTGCTTTTTTGAAAGCACTATTTTATACTTGACATGCCCGTTATACATAGACAAATACTTATACTATCGGACTCAAAATCAGCGCTTACGGCTTTACATTGTCAATCAAAATCTAGTCGTTCAGACTTGGTGTGTGAGATCTTATTTCTCATTCATCAGTTAATAAACCCGGGGTATCGATGTAACTCTGTTATGGGTTCCAGGGCACTCTAGTTACGTGGCAATGATTTAGCTGACTTTTTTTATGCTAAGGAAGCTGCAAGAAATAAATCTGATGTTTTTGAATTGTGATATTCTTTTCTTCATCTGAAGCTATCCACATTCTGACAAGTTCAATCTGGAACATAAGACAGATACAATATCTGGAAGATTCAGCTCGGAAGCACAGATGGGATATGACGAAACCAACAAGCAAATGTTGTAATCCTCCAGGGCCAATCCCAAATCGTAACCTTGTACATAGGCTGGCTGGGTTAATGGTTGGTTAGGTAGGTATTTAAAACCGGCACCTGCTTGTGCATGTGGTCAGACTCTCGATATCCCTCATTTTTTATTTGACTGTACTAGTACAAAAAATCACTTTCAGCCTCTTCATGATAAGATGAAGTCCTTCAAGCTTCCGTTGACTTTGTCAGTGTTTTTTTAATCCCAGTTATGAGAACGGCTGGAGCCTGGCAATGTTGGCTGTTACTCTTATTAAATCTCATCCACTTGGAAGATATTTTTAATTCTTCCACCGCCCCACCCTCTCCTCGATGCCTCCCTCCCCCCTAACAGTTTTGTTGTTTGTTTTTGTTTTTTAGAACCAATTCGCGAATTTTTTGAAACGTTAAAATCT
>JADBJO010008871.1:70000-75000 GCA_016801955.1 Conus betulinus
GCAGTGTAGATGGAGCTGTCAGTGTTAAGAACATTTTCTGAGAAGGGCCTGTTGCACAACAAATACACACCAGAGGCACCCCCCTCCTCAGATTTCGAACCGTCGGACGCGCACACACACACACACACACACACACACACACACACACACACACACACACACACACGCACACACACACACACACACACACACACACACACACACACTCACACACAAACACGCACACACACACACACACACACACACACACACACACACACACACACACACACACACACACACACACACACACACACACACACACACACACGCACGCACACACACTCAGGAGAGAGAGAGAGAGAGAGAGAGAGAGAGAGAGAGAGAGAGAGAGAGAGAGAGAGAGAGAGAGAGAGAGAAAGAGAAGGGGGGGAGGGGGGAAGCTGAGCAATGCAAAATAAAATATGCCAAGAAAACAAAATGACTTGCAAAGGAAGCCAGTTACTCGGGGAGAGAAATAAGCAGACAGGTGCACAGGCCGCTCAAACATGATTTTATTGTCCATCAACTATGACTTTAAGTAGGAAAAACACAAACAAGACTGCAGCCAAAATACCATCATGACGCCACATATTATCAAAAGGGATCAGCTTCAAAGCATGGAATGATCTCTCTCTCTCTCTATCTCTATCTCACATGCACACACACACACACACACACACACACACACACACACACACACACACACACACACACACACACGCACAGAGAGAGAGAGCGAGCGAGCGAGCGAGAGAGAGAGAGAGAGAGAGAGAGAGAGAGAGAGAGAGAGAGAGAGATGGCTACAACCAAAGCGTAACTGAGTGACTGATCCTCTTGCTCTGTCTTGATAAACCCACCCCTGTCCCCCACCCCTACCTGTCTATCAAAGCCCTCCCACTCTACCGTCATACACCCCTATTCTACCCTCCCCCACCTTCTTCCTCTATCTCCACCAACCACCACACCACCATCACCACCACCAGCAACACCCCTATCTCCCTCCTGAAGACAGGTGCGTGCATTGGCGAAGAGCGTGTCTTTCTCTGGGGGACTGGGTGTCTTCTGACGGCAGCTCACCTGAAGGAGAGTGATAAAAAGTGAAGCGGGGAGATAAACAGTGGAGAAATGGCGAGGCTGATGGAAAACCCCAACTGTGCTGTATGGAGGCTAGATGTGCAACTGAAACAACGTCAAATGTCATGTGATACGAATTTCTCGCAAAATCAATCAGTTTATCAGTCTTAAAAGAAACGCGCAAATAAGCTACTTTTATTGCAAATGTCATGCCTTAGGCGCAAAAATGGAGACAGGTAATTCATTTTAGGTCAAGCATATGCAAACAATTGTTACAATGTTTTCTTCTTGCCTGATGTTTCTTCAAGCTTTATTGATTGATTACTTCTAAGCCTGACGGACTATAGAAAATTTAATGTTTTGACTACATGATTTCCATTCATTTGTTACAATTTGCTGTCCACCTCTGGCAAATGTCCATGGCAAGTGACACATTTTGATGTGTTTTTCGTATCAAATGCGCAAAATTACAGTTATTATTCCATTCTTCGTGGATACACACAAAAAAGTCATAACGTTTCATTTCTAGTAGATAGTACTCCAATAGTTAGAGCGTTATCATATTCTTTGTAGAGAATGGGAGAATGTTGTGTTCTTACATTTGAGGTTGTATCAATTCACACGTATCTGTCACCCAGAAGAAAAGAACACGAAATCCAGGCAGACCCGAATTCTACCACACTACTCTACCCCACACAGCAATCTACCCCATCTTCTCTCGCCTGTCATTCTCATCGGTCCTCCATCAACGGTATTTAATACTTCAGACGATAGAGGAAAGCTGGGAATTTCACATCTGAAAATTCTGTAAGAGAGATAGCTGGGAAACCACTACGTGCACTAATACAATGGATTCAGCAATTAATAATATAGTTACTTGATTGATGGCAGGGATACACTGTCACCCAAGTAATAACTATCTTCACCGGGCATGCCATGGCATCTCTTGTTTATGTCATGGTTGTGAATGTCATGTCAATTGGAAATATATTAACAGGGAAAAAATGGAACAGAATGACAGTCATATAAAGCACTTCCACATCCCCCCGTCCCTCTGCAGCGGCTCCCCAACTCCCCCTTAAGCATCCTGCTGTCATCTGTCACCCCTCATTCCTAAAGTTTCTGCTAATTTACATCACTATAATCACAATGAAGATTATATGCAGATCAAAATATACTGTATGTACTTTTCTGCTTCTGAAACAGTTAGATCAGCAGCTATTTTTGCATTATGTTTTCAAAACCAACTTACTATTAAGTCTCATATGACAACATGATTCAAGGGCATTGATTTCATTATGCGTTAAAACTAAATATCACGCTGAGTTGAGTTACAGATGTAAAATAACAGAATAATTACCAAAATTGCGCATGCTATCTTGCATTTACTTAACTGACGGAAGGGATATACTGTCAGATTATCAGAACAGCATTGAGAAATGCATTACGGGCACTCAGTGAATTCAAATCAGTTTAGTCTCAGAGCATCTAGAGATCACTGCTTATGGAGATTCATATTCATTGTCTTGTTTTTTGCTTTTGCTTTTCTTTTTCCTTTACACTTGATGTAAATTTGTCCTTATTGTCATACTGGCCAAACTCCTCTATAAAACGTTCTCACTGGTGGTATTTATGTGTATGTGTTTTATATTTCTTTCTTTGATGGTGAATTTTCTCAAGTAGTTTTTGATACCCCCCCTCCCTTCTCTCCTCCTACTGACCTCTCTCTCTCTCTCTCTCTCTCTCTCTCTCTCTCTCTCTCTCTCTCATGGTTGAAAAAGCATGCACCTGATTTATGCATGTAGTGTATTAATCATTATCAGCATTTATGTTTATGTTGCTATCAAATGACCTCCATTTGTATTATCGCGTTTGCATTTTGCAAACAAATAAAAAGTATTAAATGACGCCAGTGAACTGACTTAGCAATACCTTTAAATGCTATGCTGTGTCCTGAAATAACGTGCAGTGGCATGAGTTCGTTGACTCCAGGTCTTTGATGGAAACCATTTCGTTAAATTTGTTGCCCCATAGGCGTAGACACTTCCATCCTTCCAGAGTACTTTGACAGATAAACGTGCATCACGTTTCGTGAAGTGCTGAATCCTGTGTCTGGATACATCCTGCTTTGCCACGCTCATATCAGTCCAAAGGGAGTGAGGGGAACGATTGTGCTGGCCTGTGTCACTATTGGAACCTTTTTTGTTCTCTGTCCACTCTGTGCCCTATGAATTTCCCATAGCGTAGCTTTTGAAGGTTGTATGGGAAAGACTGCACAATAATTTGGTGGTTTTGGTTTTTTTATGAGGGGGATGGGTTGTGGGGGTGGGGGGTGGGGGTGGGGGATGGGGCTGTGTCTTGGTGTGGTGATGTTTCTAGCCCAGCTGACTGCAGGGAATGATATTGCAGCTGTCACATCGTCAATATCCGATGCCGTCGTGTTTGTTTAGAAACCAAAAACGAAGAAAAAAATCAATGGCTCATTTTTTTTTTTCCCAAAGTATTGAAAACAATCTTTGATGAAAGGTTCAACAATACTTTATCTCGTTCAAAATCCATACCTGGTGGAACATAGCAGAACAGGATCTTTATGCAGTCGTTGGATTTGATATAAACCCCAACACTAGAACATGCTTTATACAGAGAGGCCCATCACATGATATACGGCCTGTTGTTTTCATCTGTACAAACTCTGTCCTGCAGAGATCATCGTCTTTTGGTGTTATTTTTAATTACTAGAGGCAGTCAATATAAGAGTATTTGGGGGTCTTCCACATCATGGTGCTTCCCATTACCTATCTATTAATTAAAGCAATACATAGTAAAGAACGTGACTGCAATATTCACAACCAAAACGTCAAAATGTGTTAATTTCATCGTGCTTAATGCATGAAAAAAATACTGGTAATACTTACTTCATGGACTCCCGATGAAAACTGTGGCAATTTGCATTTCAAATACATACTGCACGTTGGAAATTATAACACTGTGCATCTTCTGTACACAACGCTGCATTGTTACATCTGTCGAATCAAAGGTGGTGTGTGTGGAAAGCAGGGAGTGAAGCATTTAACATGCATTTCGCTGATCAAAATCATAACAGGGCTTCAAATATAGACTACCAAAGGAAGTTAACAACGACCACTTCTTTTTGCAGGTCCCAGTATGAGTGTCCAAGATCATTCCACCTGAACCACGAGTTCCTTATAATTATTTGCCATCATCTTTGTTAAGGCAGACGTAGATCAGTTCAAATGTTCCAGTGCATGACATACACAGGTTGGTCTTTGTGGGAAGCATGGAGATGTTGAAGAGGGCAGGTCTTCGCGATCAGAATTCTGCTTCAAACCACGCCTCAAACCACGTGTTTCTGGTGTGAACCCTGCAGGTAGAGCTGTGCTGCCACAAAGTTTTTACCTCTTGCGCATTAATGTGTTGCGCCTCAAAATGTCCGCCTTATTGCCTTCCCCCCTCTCTCCTCTTCCCTTCCAAATCCTCTTCGACCCCCATCCCACTGAACACTCCCCCTCTCTTGTGTCCCTTCCCCTTTTCGATCCAGTTTATCATCAATGCTCTCGTACCCCTTCACCTAATTTCGTTTTGACAAGAACAGGGGCAAAAGTCATTTTTCACTCCATAGAGAAACCGTCTGTCTGCAACTTAGCATAGAAAGAGAAATGATAGCTATATATCTGCTGGCCCTGTCAAGAGCGTATCCTTATCCTGGATGATCTAGCAATGAATCTTTGAGGTGAAGAGAGTTTATCATGGTCATCAACAGGCAAGGCACTGGGAGTTGTGGTGAGTGTGGCTACGACACAGGTAGTGTGGAACCGCCAATAAAAACGCCATCAAACCGTACACCTAGCGACACAGGCACGTCTGACACTACTCAGGGAAAAAAA
>JADBJO010008871.1:80000-90401 GCA_016801955.1 Conus betulinus
GTGTGTGCGTGCGTGTGTGTGTGTGTGTGTGTGTGTGTGTGTGTGTGTGTGTAGGGATACTGTGGCTGGTGGATGGAGATGACGTGTGCAGGGAATAGGGAACCAGGCAGCTAACAGTACTCCTTCCCTGTCTGGCTTCCTCACCTCTCTCAGTCTGCGCACTTTTACTCTTTACTTCATGCTTTAACTTTCACCTGTGTTGTAAACTATTTGGGACCTGGTACGAGTGGGACAGGAAGAAATCAAACGACTGGATGAAAACAATAGTGCTCTGTCATTTCTTGGAGTATGTGCATGCTTGCACGTGAATAATAATGTAAAATGTGAAAACACTGCTCATTTTCTTTCTTTCATTTCTACACAATTACATTTAACATAGAAACTCAGGTGCTAATAACTTAAAGAATACTTCCAAACCAGTTCAACATTGATTTAGAGTCTAACCAGTCAGTGCTGGCTTGGTCAGTGAGTGCCACAAACATTGTGCATCAGCACAGTCAGAGAGAGAGAGAGAGAGAGAGAGAGAGAGAGAGAGAGAGAGAGAGAGAGAGAGAGAGAGAGAGAGAGAGAATGTAAACAAAATTTATGGAGAAGAGAACTAATTTGCAAGGAAAAGCCAACTCCTGAAAAGAAACATGAAGCAAACAGGTGCACAGGTCGTTGTAAGTCATTTTATTGTTCATTTACTACAGCGGTTAGAAGGGGAATGAAAACAACATGGCAAATCACCACCAAGACACCACGCATCAAAAGGGATCTACTTCAAAGCACTGAATGATCGCAGAGAGAGAGAGAGAGAGAGAGAGAGAGAGACGCTTGACGTTTGACGCGCGTTTAACTCCGCGCCATTTATTGTGAGGCCAAATTTCTGTACACAAAAAGTTCGCAGTGTCAAATTTTCGATTTTTCCAAAGAAAACAGTATGAAATGAAATGAAACATAATTCTCGTTCGCTTGCATAAATTCAATCTCAGTAAGGAGAAGCTAGCCTCAGATTCTCTCGCTATGAAGTCCTTGTTTTCGGAGATCGGTTTTTCCAAAACTCGAGTAATGTTTAGGGTTAGGGCTAGGATGGGGTTAGGGTAGGGTTTAAATAATGTAGTGACTTCATTGCAATCAAGAACATACCGAAAAACCATCCCTAGAATTTACGTCAGTAATACATATTATAGATATTCACTGAACATACTAGCTAATCGAGACAATATTTCCTAAGGTTGATAGGCAACACTATTGTATACCAACATATATATCCTCGAACCTTTGTAATACTAGTCACTCAGGTAAATTGAGAACAGGCGTATAACATTTCTTCTATTTAATATACCTTTCCTAACTGGTTGTATGACTCTTGGCTGACCTATTCTTAAAAACACAATACACCAGATACTCGTCGACATGCCAGCTGTGCTCCGACATCTCTTGTTGCTGTCTGTCCCCCCCCCCCCCCCCCCACCCCCCCCGCCCCGCGTCTCCCCCCTCCCCCCCTCACCACAGTGGGAGCGTAAGAGAGGGGGGGGGGGGGAGGGGATCGCGAGGCGCACGGGGCGCGCCCGGCCGGACACACAAGCTGGCACCCAAAGCCCTGCACATGTAACTCGCAGGCCAACATCTTATCTGTCAGCACATGTCAAACATTCGATATTGTGCAAGATTACCGAGACGCATATAAACACAGCGAAGCGAAAACAGAGAGAGAGAGAGAGAGAGAGAGAGAGAGAGAGAGAGAGAGAGAGAGAGAGAGAGAGAGAGAGCTTTTTCAACCGAAGCGTAATGAAATTACTAAACCACTAGCACTATGTAGACGTTTCCAGCAACTCCCCCATCCCCTCCCTGTCTGCCACAACCCCCTATCCTACCCCCCCCCCCCCCCCACCCGTAATCTGCCCTCATCCATCCCCTCCAACCAACACCACCACCGCCCTTCACCATCACCACCACCACCACACTATCCCCGTCCTGAAGACAGGTGCGTGTACTGGCGGAGTGTCTGCCTCTCCCAGGGGCAATGGGGTGTGTTCTGACGGCAGCTCACCTGAAAGAGAGCGATAAAAAGTGAAAAGGAGAGATAAACAGTGGAGAAATGGCGAGGCTGATGGAAACCCCAACTGTGCTGTATATAGGGTAGGCGTACGCGCCAAAACACGTCAATCGTCACAATATACACAGTCTCTACACAACATCCAAACAACATTGCAGTCTTGAAAGAAAATGTAACAGTTTTGTCAATTTACATCCACAATCCACGAAGATTAGAAGGGTTACATTTTTTTTTTGGCCAGGGACGTACAAATTAATGTACCAAATTATCTATTTTTGTAGTGAGTTTTACTTTCATCTGGCCATATTGATCAATAATAACTCAGTTCAAAAGGAGGGGACGTGTGGAGAATAACAAGTTTTTACCATTGGTCAGTGGTCATTTATGTTTCATCGATGTAAACTCTTCATCAACACATGTGCAGAGAGAACAACAGACTGCAGAGTTATTGAAGACAGACGATATACAAATGAATACACAAGAACAAGGTGCAAAGTAATGCTTATGTAAATATGTATATAGAAAGAGAGACAGAAAGAGACACATGGAGAGAGAGAAAAAAAGAAGAGAGAGAGAGAGAGAGAGAGAGAGAGAGAGAGAGAGAGAGAGAGAGAGAGACTCTGGACTCTGGACTCTGGAATTTTGAGAGAGAGAGAGAGAAGAGAGAGAGAGAGAGAGAGAGAGAGAGAGAGAGAGAGAGAGAGAGAGAGAGAGAGAGAGAGAACTCAGGACTCTGGGATTTTTTATTGTAAGGCCACCGATCTGTGTACAATGGGTACATGTTTCCCGAGAATGAAATGAAAATGAGTATGAGTCATCAACAACAGGAAGTAACTTGTTTTCATGAATACACAAACAGTTGCAAGGGGGAATAATTCAAGGAAACAAACCAAGATAAACAAAAATATTGAGAGAGAGAACGGAGAGAGACAGAGAGAGAAACAGAGAAAGAGACAGAGACAGACACAGAGACACAGAGATAGAAGCAGACAATAGAGACAGACAGACACAGACAGACAGAAGATAGACAGACAGACAAATAGAGACAGACAGACAGGCAGACACACAGACACGATAGACAGACACACACACACACACACACACACACACACACACACACACACACACACACACACACACACACACACACACAGAGGCACAGGGGGGGGGGGGGGGGGGGGGGGGGGGACACTCAGAACTCTCAAATGGAAACATGCAAATAGACTTTGTGGACCCTTTTCTGTAGGACCTAGCTAGATTGTACGCCCTTTCCCCCACTTTTGGATTCGTCTCTCCCCCTCAAACCTCTTATCAGTACGTGACTGCAATCCTTTTCCACCCTGGTACTGCAGCCTCTCACAGCAGATACCTTTTCCTTGTACGCTCCGCTGTTTCTGACTTTTCCAGTTCTATTCCTGCTATGAACCTACTCATGTTTCTTCCTGCCCCTCACTCTCATCCCCACCCTCTCCCACCAAGCTGTTTTCACTCCCTCCCACTGAAGTATGCTTGCCTCCAACTCTCTCCCCACATAGTCTTGCCGTGCTATTTCTGATACAGATTAGAAAGGTTGTCGAAACTGAAGCCATTTTATCACCTCGTGATAAAGTACAGGACGTTTTGGAACTCTTCCTTGTCAGTGCCTCCTGTGTGCCAGGCTCTGTGCAAAACACCTAGAAAAAAAAAAAGCAAAAACCTGAAAATTTTGTTTATTGATAAAATCACTTATTTGTCTATATCTGGTTCCATTCTTTGGAAATAAACTCATGCTCACATAGTCATGGTTTGATTTGGAAAAGAAAAAAAAATACTGTGCCCGGACTTCAAAATGTCCCTGGCTAGCTTTGCCTTTTCAGGACTGGGTCATCACTAACTCTCAGCTAGAAAAGTCATCCCCATGGGCATGTCATGACTCTCCAAGCTTTCCAATCTTGCGTCATACGTAGGTAGTCTGTCAGATTCCTCTCTGTCCATTCTGTGATATCATCTGTCCAAAGTATTCCCTGATGTCCTCTTGCTCTCTTGCCCTCCACGGTTCCAGTTAAGATGTTCTTTGGAAGTACGTTGTGCCTCAAGATATGTCCAAAATATGCAAGCTTTGTTGATCTTATTTGATGCATTAGTTCTCTTTCACATTTAGTCTGTTCAGAACCTCTTTATTGGTAACTTTGTCTTTCCAACTTACTTTGCTCAAACGTTAGAATATCCACATTTCGAATGCTTCAATTTTATATTCCGTGTCTTTGTACATTGTCCACGTCTCTGCTCCACACAATATAATTGGGAAAATGTACACACTTGACTAGTCTCAACTTCAGCTTGAGTTTAAGATATAGCTTTCATTTTTAATAAATGTTGCCTTTGGTTGACCGATCTTTCGGGTGACTTCTTGCTCGCATCGTCCATCTTGGTGTATGGTCTGACCGAGAGATATCTGAACCGCATTTGCTGTCTTGGTTTTGGTCTTGCTCAGTACCATTGTCTCTGACTTTCTCACATTCATGTTAAGACCTTTCTAATCATTTTGCTCTTTAACAACGTTGACTATCTTTTGCAAAGTTTCTTTGCTTTCTGCAAACAATGCTGTGTCACCCAGTTTACCGGATACTGTTGATGGTTTTTTCCACTTATGGCCGGGCATTCAGTTGCACGTGACTATCTAAAAATGTGTATTCTGTAGACATATTTTATAGACATGGTCACAAAACGCATCCTTGTCTCATCCCTCTTTTAATCTCTGCTGGGTTTGACAGATCTTGGCCTACTCTGATGGCTGTCTTTTGGTTCTAGTAATGTTCACAAATGATTCTTATGTCTTTACCATCTAGACCTGCTCTTTCTAGGGAGGTGTGAGTTCATTTTACACATACATAAACTGCACATAATACACCAATGCCCTAAAAGAACAACTTAAATAATGACGTTAATATGGGATACCATTCATTTAGGTTTGTTACAGGTAAACAACAGTTTGTTGAGTCTTTCACTCCTACCAAACGCTTCGGCACATTATATAACATCAACTATTGCAGGCAGGATAGTACCGAAGGTGTGTGGGTACGTGGAGGTTATGGTTTGACTTGATATTTTTGGAACCTAGATGGCTCTCCAGTAATACCCATCTATCGATGTATCTATGTATCTCTCTCTATTCTCTCTCTCTCTCTCTCTCTCTCTCTCTCTCTCTCTCTCTCTCTCTCTCTCTCTCTGTGTCTTTGTTGTCTGTGTCTCTCTTTCTGTTTCTGTCTGTATCTCTCTCGCGCTGTGTGTTGTGTGGTGTGTGTGTGTGTGTGTGTGTGTGTGTGTGTGTGTGTGAAGGAATGCTGATGCCCACATCAGGTGCGCATTCTCCTCAAAAAAGTATTTGTTTGTCATATCATTGTGTATAACACATGAACAATTCAACAGTTGCTACATAGGATATGCTCTGCCCGCGAAAGATGTTATTTTTTTTTTAGTGAATATTGCACCCACAAATTCAAACTTTTTTTTTTAGCTGTATGTTCTGCCGTTTGTTTTGTTTTCCAGTGCATCAGAGGTGTGGTCATTGAACAGGAAGTGGAGCAGTTGGTGTGTGCTTGCCTGACCAACTCATAAAAGGGCTTCAAACACAGAGTCAGAGTTAATGTCTGTCATCGCTCCTTTTCTCCGGGCTGCAGTAAGAACTCCACGACCTTTCAGCCGGAGTCACTAGTTCTTACCCCTGCCATCATCGTTACCAAGCCAGACCGAACTGGGTCAACGTTTCAGTGTATGAAGTGTACAGGCCGGTCCCTATGGGGGTGCTGGTGAAGGCAGGTCTTTGCAATCAGGACCCAACTTCAAAACCACTCTTCAGACCACTTGATGTTTCCCGTGTGAACTGTACAGACGGGTTTACATTCGCCCCAGGCTCTCTCTTCTTTACTTCCTCTTCCGTTGCCACTTCCTTTCCTCCCACCCCACCTCTCTCTGACTTCATCCCCCTTTCCGGTTCCTGTCCCACCTTCCAATCCAGTTCATCGTCCCTGCTCTGTTATTCTTATTTAATTTCCATTTGAGTTGGACAGTGGCAAAATTCATATATCACTGGGCAGAGAAACTATTCCTCTGTTTAGCATGACAGAGAAGTGTGTATTGTATGCCAGTCTACAAGGTTTCTCACGAGTATGTCCGTACCCTGGCTGATTTAACAAATAATCTTTCACGTGAGGAGAATGTTTCATGGTCATCATCAGGGAGTTGTGGGGTGTGTAGAGATGACAGAAGTATTGTGCGTTCATCAATAAAACCCTATCAAACCGAGCACTAAGCATCACGAGCAATTCTCAGACTGCTCAAGGAAACAGAGATCATGAGCAAGCAGGCAAAAGATTTCTGACCTCATCCTTTCGTACACCTGTAACATTTACTACATGTTTGAAATCTTTTGTGCATTGATGGCTTCAGACAAAAAAAGAGATGGGGAAAGTGGGGGAGGTGGTGACAGAAGAGAGACATACAAACAATAATACAGAGAAAAAGATGTAATTTTCAAAGAAAAGCCAACAGCTGAAAAAATGAAGCAAAGATGAGCACAGTTCTTTGAACGTCATTTTTATTGGCCATCAGCAAACAATGTTTGAAAAGGGAACACAAACAACACGGCAACCAAATCACCATCAAGACACCACGCGTCAGAATGGTTCGACTTCAAAGCACTGAGAGAGAGAGAGAGAGAGAGAGAGAGAGAGAGAGAGAGAGAGAGAGAGAGAGAGAGGGAGGGGCATTATCGAAGTATAACTAAATGACTGAACCACATGCTCTTTGTCGCCCACACCCACCACCGCCTCCTCCCTGTCTGCATAAGCTCCACCACCATTATCTCCCCACTGACACTGACATATATCCTCCTTCACCCCCCCCCCTCCTGTCAACAGCACCACCACCTTTTCTCCCTCCTGAAGAAAGGCAAGTGTATTGGTGACGTGTATGCCTCTCTCAGGTGGACTGTGCGCATTTTGACGGCAGCTCACCTGAAAGAGTGATTTAAAAAAGTGTAGCAGGGAGATTGTCACACACCGCATTCGCAACACTCAATCCCACATACGGCAGGTTTACTCCATAAGCGCGCATCTATACCTTCCAACAAAGGAGAGTCTGGGAAACAAGAATTCACCTCTTTAGCTCCCTTTACTTAAATTTGCCTACAAATTATACCCACACACAGTACACAGCAACAGATGTCTTTCTAGTATATAGTGAACTGGGAATAAGTGTGCTGGGGTCACCGATTTAGGGACATTCAAAATTTTGATGTTCATCCTTCCCAAAAAAGAACACAAATTGTCCAAAATATTCAACAAGACACCATCAAACCAAACAGAACTGAGCAAATATATTTGGAGACTTAAAGACAAAAAAAATAAACTATAACATATCCTGGAAATCATAAAAAGGGCATCACCATACAACAACATTTCAAAAAGATGCAACCTATGTTCAACAGAAAAATGGTTAATACTATGCAAACCATACTTAGCAACCCTAAATACTAAAGTAGAAATAGTAAACAACTGCAGGCACAAATGGAAATCGTTGTCAGCAAACGCACCCTGAACTGTAAACAACCCAAAAAAACCGAACAATACGTGCAGCCAATCCGCACGTGCAAACAGTGACATCAGGCCATATAACACCGGCAGTAGGCGCCCCAATGGCTTCACGCTGCTCATAACTCTTTTTGTACGCTTTACCATCTCTACTTTTCCATTTCTGTTCCTGCCATCAAGCCCCCCCTCATGCTCCTGCCTACTCTTCACCCTCCAGCCCCGTCCCTCCCAACACGCTCCTTTTTCACCATCCCACTAAAGTATCCTGCTTGTTCTGATTGTCTTTGCATGTAGTCTTGTTGTGCTATTTTTTTTTTAATACAGATAACACCGGCAGTTGAATACGAGGCCAACTTATCATCTAGTGATAACAGTTCAGGATGTTTGGAAAGTCTTCCTTGTTTGCTGTCTTCTTTGTGTCAGAGTCTGTACCAACACTTTGCAGAAAAACAGCAAAGACCTCAAAGCTTAAAAAAAAAAAAAAATTGGTGTGATTATTTAGATATTTATATCTTATTTCATTCTGTTTGAGACCCAGGCTTACTTGGTCATCAATTGATTTTGAAAAAGGGAAAGTACTCTTCTTTGGCTTCCAAGTGTAGATGTCTGGTTCGATCAGTTCAGTGCTGTGTATCAGAAATAAAGCCTAATAATAATAACAATATGATGATAACAATAATAATAATAAATAATAAACAATGTCTAGAATGAATGATTATGTGAGAAACGTCTGACGTTTCAATAATGCATTTGCAGCTTTCTACTGCCCCCTGAATTTTATGTGGAACCACCTCTGATCGTTTTCCCCCTCCATTGTGTGTATCACTGCTGGGTTTGGCTGTAATCAGGATTGTCATGGATCATCATTGAAATACATCATTAACATACATAATTAGAATATGCCAGGTGGCATAAATTGAACGCAGATGCATCCGCTCCATTCTTCAAAACCTTGTGCTGAAGGCAGTAAACATATTAAGTTCCACAGGTTCAGCATTCTGCTGGCAATCCCATCTATAAACTATGCATGTTTCAGCACTGCACTTTATACAACTCCACTGGCTCACAGTTGACCAAAGAATAACAGAATGTTTCCCTTCTTTGCTTTCAGATCATCGCTGGCACTGCACCACCCCACCTCTCTCTGGCCTTCTTAACATTCATGTTTCATCAAGGTCTCTCTTCTCTCATCTGATGGCGACTGGGTCCTATGCATACCTAAGTTCAACAGGGAAGCATGGAGGGACAGTTTTCAGTATTCCTACTGCACAAATGTGGAACTCACTGCCTTTCTCCCTGCACAACAGTCTGTCATTCTCACTTTTCAATAATAAATTAAAAACTTTTCTTTTCAAGGTGTGGACATGTTAAGTATTACAAAGATGACGGTGAATTAAATCTGTTAAAAACGGTCGAGTGCTACTCTCCGGAGATAGTATATTTTCATTCCCATTTGAACGTGTCTCCACTGGATTGTTTTATATTTCATATAAAATAATTTTCTCAAACTTTTTGAAAAGTTAAAGGACCCTGCTCAACAGCTGGAAATTTGTTTTTGTAGGTTGGCTGTTGTTGTTGTTTGTTGTTGTTGTTTTAGCTGGGATGGGGTGTGGCTGGGATAAAGTTGAGGAGGGAGGGGGATAGGGGGATAGAGGGGGGACAAAGGAAAGATATATATGTGGTGGTCAAGTTGAAATCTGAAAACAAGCTTTGCAGAGACCTGCTGGCTATAGTAGAGACAGAGGGCTGACTTCTCCGGTGACTTCTCCGGTGTTCCCCTCCATTCCACTCGCTTTTACAATAGGACATTCTCGTACGTTTTGGGGACCTCGAGGTCCCACATTGTAATTGTAATAAAAAAAAGCCAAGCAGTTGCCTGTGTTATAAACCACATGTTTATGATGACACAGGTACTTCGCTGAGTGGTCAGTTTGTATGGGGTAGGAAAAAAAAGGAGAGAGAGAGAGAGAGAGAAAAAAGAAAGAAATTCAATTTTAATAGGAAAATGAACTGAAAGTGGAAAACTGAACTGGAAACTGATTTTTATTTTTTCCCAAACCCTCCCAACCCAGGCTTTAGCTACCACAGATGCATAAAGAAGCGAGAACAGCCCAATACTTTGAGTATTGAGAATTTGATGTAACAGGTAATACAGACACTACAAACAACTGTTCAAGTGGTAATGATTTGTGTGGATATGTGACGATTTGATCTCCAAAGGGTCTGTTGATTTATGAGGTCGTTACGCAAATTTTGTCGAGTAATCTGTGTGTTGTTAGTATCTCTCATGCATTTTCTTGCTTAATTTTTATACTTCTGAATGCTATCTAACGAACTCTGTTATGTCACGTTTTATTGAAATGAATTCCTTTCTATTTGATTGGGGTGACTGTATTAGTAATATGGTGAAAATAATCCTTTTCTATTTGAATGTATGTAAGATATCAAAAATGAATTTAAAAAGTTGAAAAAAAAAAAAAAAAAACTCTGTTATGCCAGTGTTGTGACTACAACTGCCAAAAAGATATCCCGCAAGATATTACTGCGCCGGATCCATTTTATTTCTTCTACCAACATCATATATCAAGTTTCTGTTTTTGACCAGTGAAATTGCTGATGTCTGTGTGCTTATGATTAATTATGCCGCGATTTCGTGTGTGTGTGTGTGTGTGTGTGTGTGTGTGTGGGGTCGTGTGTGCGCGTGCGTTGCGTGCGGTGCGTGCGTGCGTGCGTGAGTGGGTTTCAATTTGGGATCAGTAGAAATTTCTCTAGCGGGATATCACGTTGACA
>JADBJO010008872.1:0-2500 GCA_016801955.1 Conus betulinus
AAACTGAAATACATCTCTTCTTTTCTGAAGATTTCCTAAGCCCTGGCAGTTTAAGTGATGATATCGTTATATTACTCATTTGTCTTACTCTTTTCTCTTTATTCAAGAGCACTTTGGCAATGTTCATTGCTACATACTTCAACCTTCGTTTTGTTCTTTCAATTGTCTGGTATAATAAAAGGATCGAACCACTTACCACAAAAAGGAAACAATCTCCAAAAAAAATCACGTCTGTTTAACATACTAGACGTGTTTACCCTATATCGCACATGACAAACAAACAAGTAAAAATATCCAAAAACAGTTCTGAAAAAATACATTCCTCTGACCATCGTATGCGAACATGTGTGCAGTTCGAGAGAGGGAAAGGCAAACATTATCTGAATTCGAATTTACAGAGAAGAAAAAAAAAAAATCTGACAGCACTCAACAAAAATCACAATTTATCACAAAAATCACAAAAATTCACAACGGTGTGCAAGTTCTTTTTTTTTTTTTTTTTTTTTTTTTTTTACTACATATCACCAATAATCATCATTGGTTTTTTTTTCCCCCTTCCCTTTTTCTTTTTATGAGACGAATGATGAAAAACACAAAGGACAACAACAGCTTCGTAGTTTGAGATGACTACTGAGTGCCATGAGGTGTGTCTGTAAGAACAATTACAAGCGCTTCGGATTGCCCGTGTATGCAGGTCTCAAATGTGTGTGCTCTGTACCTGCTCTATGTGTGTGCTCGCGCATGCGCGCGCACGCGCGCGCGAGAGCACGCGCGCGCACACACGCGCTCGAAAGCACGCGTGCGCACGCGCGCGCGCACGCACGCACGCGCACACCCGCGCGCACACACCGCACGCGCGCACACCCGCGAACCCACGCGCGTGTCGATGACTATATATGTAAATATATGCATCTGTGTGTCTGTTAGAGAGAGAGGAGAGAGAGAGAGAGAGAGAGAGAGAGAGAGAGAGAGGGCGCGCATTTGTGAACTAGAGAGAGCATGCGCGCATTTGTGAACTAGCGAGAGAGTGACTCGATGCGGGCGTTCATGATCCTACGTGAGGAGGGGGGGGGGGGGGGGGGGGGGGGGGGGGGGGGGGGGGGGGCGACTACGTGTGTGCGTGAACTCCCCCAGCAACATGCTTCAAGTGAATTCATCTCTGTTTACGCTCAGTGGACACTGTGTTCAACCTGAAACTTAAAAAGGTTAAATAAAAATAAATAAATAAATAAATAGATAAAATCGACACCTAAAAAAAAAAAAAAAAAAAAAAAAAAAAAAACGAGAGCAGTTTCAGGACCGGGTTATAACCTCCAGGCCATTCCCAATAGAATTAAGTACTTAATGCATTTGGGCCACTCTCACAGACCATTCCGCACACAAATAGGTAAATGATATACACTTTGCAACGACAGCAAACATTTGTGTGTGTTTCATCCTGAAAAAATTATCATTTCAAATATAAAAGAAAAACAAATGAATAAATGAAATAAAGTGGGAGGGCGGGGTCGTAGATCGAAGCAAGCGGGGGAAAGTCGGCGACGAGGGGGGACCGGGGGGGGGGGGGGGGGGGGGGGGGGGGGGGGGGGGGGGGGGGGGGGGGGGGGGGGGGGGGGGGGGGGTGGGGGGGGGGGGGGGGGGCCAGGGGGGGGGGGAGGGGGAGCAGAGGGGAGAGAGAGAGAGGAGAGAGAGAGAGAGAGAGAGAGAGAGAGAGAGAGGAGAAATATCAATCAACTCCATTTTCGATACAAAAGCCTCTCTCCACCTACTACTTTTGACCCCCCCACTCCCCGTCCCCCATCCACCCCCACCCCCCCCCCCCCCCCACGACCCCCAGCGCCCCCCCCCCCCCCCCCCCCCCCCCCCACACACACACACACACACAACACACACACCTTTCCATGCACACATGCTGGCACAAAAACTAATAAAGAGAAACTTTACATTGAGCATACATCTATCTTGCAACTCTCGGGGAAGCTAGTAGGCAAAAAAAAAAAAACCCAAACAAACAAAACAAACATAACATCCATACATATTTCGACTAAAGTGGAACGCTTCATCGATTCAGTACTCCAACGTTATTTCTGCATCGACAATTCAAATTCATGCATCTAATATCATGGATGTTTTTCATGCAGGATCTTGTAGGACAAGACCTAGTATCACTCGGTCTGTGTTTAACTATAAAACCACAACCATAGTAATGATAAAGATAGTGTTCCCCCACCCCACCCCCCGCGCTCAGCCCCACCCCCCCCCCACCCCCCGCAACTGTAACTGTATGGGGCATGGGGTGGTGGCATGGTCACCCCCCCCCCTCCCCCCCCCCCCCCCCCCCCCATCCCCCCCCACCACCCACCACCACCACAAGGGGAACACACACACACACACACACACACACCACACACACACCCCCACACACCCCCCCACACCCCCACCCCCCACTCCCCAGAAGGGAGCTCATAAACGGGATATGTTTTCTACTTCCAACATCAAA
>JADBJO010008872.1:7500-17500 GCA_016801955.1 Conus betulinus
ATCTGTGAAGAGCGCATCAGGCTGGTATTGAAACTGGTAACTTGGATCTAAAAAGCACTTCCACTTTAAGCAACAACAACAACAAAAAAACAGAAAAAAAAAAACAGAAAAAAAAAAACGAGCAGATCATCCTACAAATGAGGAAATCATCCCCCCCCCCCCCCCCCCCCCCATGTGGGAAAATCCCCCCCCCCCCCCCCCCCCCCCCCCCCCTCCACAAACAACAGCGACAACAACAAAGAGATTCAGCGAAGGGGAAACTAATTTCGAATAAAATATCTCTGAAAATCGAAGGCTCGGAATGTAAAAGACACCACTTCTGGGGCCAATAACTATAGAGAAAAAAGAACCCACGAGGATTTAAGATACTTCTTTTTTTAAAGAAGATCCTAAAATATATTTGTGCACGCCACTCCGCAAGCGTGAGGAGCACCAGATTGATACAAGACAAGGAAAAAAAAAAAAACACATTGTACAAAAAAAGCAAAACCTTGGCCGAGATGCCGTAAGGGAATAGATCAAGCAACAAAATTTCGTCCCAATGAAAATCGATAACTTGAAAACAGACTTGTATTGAGGAAGGGTGGTTGTGGGGGGTGGGGGTGGGGGCATGATAAGTAACCACTCTTCCGTGAGTGCTCTTTTTTTCATTTTCTCTCCACAGTGGAGATCATCAGGACCAGCAAGTGTTAGTTGTTTCGCTCTGTGAAGAGCTGATCAGGCTCGTTACAGGATCCTGGCTACCTGCTTTGGAGAAGCACATCCATACAAGCAAATAGGAAACTCTGCAGAATAGAGAAGATCCTCGTGCATACATGAAAAATCGTCCCCCCCCAAAAAAAAGCGCTCAATCAAAGAGAACATAAAGAGAAGAGGGCGTGAGAAAGTAATCCTCCTCCAGTGACTTTTCTGTTTTTTGTTTGTTTTTTATTATTATTATTATTATTGGGAAGCAGAGGCCAGCAAAGAACAAACAAGCGAGAGCTGTTTCGCTCTGTAAAGAATTCAGCGCGCTCACTCTAGAAAAGGATTTACCCTTCTCATGCCATCTTCCCTCTAAACGCATCTCTGTCTTTCAAACCTAGGATTTTCACCTGGGAGGGATTTGGACGTTTGCTGCACTCCCGGTCTGGAAATTTCTTTCGTTTATAACCATGTTTTTTTTTTTTTTCAATTATTATCATTTCAGTTTGTGCAAAACCCGTCTTCACGCGTGGGCCCTATAAAAGAAGTTTTCTGTTGAGCGGCGTCCAATGATTTAAACTTGAGATTCTCTGTGCATTACCTATGTGTGCATGCTTTTCGTTTTGTGATTCCGCTCCCGGACATTAAAATGCGCTATGAATTTCCGTCGATGATGGACGCCAGAGGCACAGCAGGTGGGAGGTGATGGGTGTCAGCCAGTTCCTCTTTCCTCGTGCTAACCTGCTAATGATGATCAACTTTTGTACGTTTTTCCACAGAAAAGGAAAGTTAAAGTGTTCAAAGACGTAGGTACATAAAAACGTCTTCACATGCGATCCCCCCACACCCTAAGACACACATTCATGACCCTTCAATCTCTCTCTCTCTCTTCTCTCTCTCTCTCTCTCTCTCTCTCTCAAACTGAAACCTCTCTCTCTTACGCGCGCGCACACGCTCGCACACACACACCACACACACACACACACACACACACACACACACTCACACGCCGCACGCACGCACACACACACACACTCACTCACTCACTCACTCACACACTCACTCACTCACACACACGCGCCGCGCGCGCGTTCTGGCGCACACACACACACACACACACAAAAGAAAAAAAAAAACTGCGTGCACGAACGGTTGGGGCAGAGAGCAGCGAGGGAGAGATCGAGAGAAATAAAGAGAAAATAAAAGAAGAGAGATTCGTATTGTCCTCGTCAAAACACGTTGACCTTTTACGGCACCCTAAGGAGGGAGGGAGGAGGGGTAGAAACGGAGTGAGTGGGGGGGGGGGGGGGGGAGGGAGGCACAACCGTGTGAGGTAAGGGACAGGTTATGAGGTCACAGAGGAGAGGGCCACGGAGGGGAAGTGGTGGAGAGTTAGGGAGGGGGGGGAAGGACGAGGTGGGGGAGTGGTGGGGGGTGGGGGGGGGGGTGGGGGGGTGGTGGGGGGGGGGGGTGAGGGGGGGTGGGGCGGGGGGGGGGGGCGGGGGGGGTGGGGGGGGGGGGGGGGGGGGGGGGGGGGGGGGGGGGTGAGGTGGGGGGGCGGGGGGGGGGGGGAGTGGGGGGTGGGGGGGGGGTGGGGGTGGGGGAGGTCACAGGGAGAGGGCCACGGTTGGGGAACAAGTGGGGGGGGGGGGGGGGGGGTGGGAGGGGGAGGAAGGGGGCGGGGGGGATGGAGGAAGGCGGAGGTTGGGGGGGTGGGGTGGGGGGGGGGGGGTGGACGTGTTAACAAAAGAAACCCGGGCCGCGAAATGGAGTCTGGGGGGGAAGCTCTCGTGTTGGGGGTGGGGGGTGGTTTTAAACAAATCTGGGCGTGGATGTGGGGGGGGCGTGGGGGGTCCAAGGCAAAGCACAGCGCCCGCAATGGGGGGGGGGGGGGGGTTCCTTTGGTGGGGGGCCCTTCCATTGGGGAGGGGGGGGGACCGGAGCGCGACTCAAAAAGGGTGGGGACTGGCCAGGGGGGGTGGGTGGGGGGGACCGACGTGTTGGGGTGGGGGGGGGGTGGTGTGTGGGGGGTGTGTGGGTGGTGTGGGTGGGGGGGGGGCGTGGGTGGGGTTGGGGGGGGGGAGACTTGTTTGGGGCGTGGGGGCGAACGCCCCGGACGCCGCGCGCGATTGTGTGTGAGTGGCGTGAGTGGAGGCCTCTGTGGGTGTGGTTGGGTGTGTGGTGGTGTGTGGCGTGGGGGTGGGTGTACGACTCACAAAAGAACCCGGACCCCGCCGTGAAGTCTCGCTGTCGTGTGTTGTTTAACCCAAATCTTGCGTCACAGCCCTTCCATTAAGACGGAAGTCGTCAAAAAGGGCGACCTAGGCCAATCCATCACAGACAGACGTGCGCGCATGCGCTCATATGTGTGTGTGTGTGTGGTGTGTGTGTGTGTGTGTTGTGTGCTTGCGTGGTGCGTGTGCGTGTGTTTGTGTACGTGTGTGTGTGCGTCCGCGCACGCGCACGCGCGCGCGCGCGCGCGCGCGTGTGTGTGTGTTGTGTGTGTGTGTACGTGTGTACGTGCGTGTGTGTGTGTGTGTGTGTGTGTGTGTGTGTGTGTGGTGTGTACGTGCGTGGGTGTGGTGTGTGTGTGTGTGTGTGTGTGTGGTGTGTGTGTGTGTGTGTGTGTACGTGTGTGTGTGTGTGTGTGTGTGTGTGTGTGTGTGTGTGTGTGTGTGCGCGTGCGTACGTGTGTGTGTGTGTGTGAGTGTGTGTGTGCGTGTGTCGTGTGTGTGTGTGTGTGTGTGTGGTGTGTGTGTGTGTGTGTGTGTGTGTGTGTACGTGTGTGCGTGCCTACGTGTGTGTGTGTGTGTGTGTGTGTGGTGTGTGTGTGTGTGTGTGTGTGTGTGCGTGCGTACGTGTGTGTGTGTGTGTGTGTGTGTGTGTGCGTGCGTACGTGTGTGTGCGTGTGTGCGTGTGCGCGCGCGCGGGCGCGCGCGCGCGTTGTGCGTGCGCGCGCGCGCACGGGCACGGCAGCAAACCTAGTCAATGCTTTCCATCTCTTCAGTTTCTTAGACGAGCCAACGGTCGATTTTCTTTTGTTGTTGTTGTTGTTGTTGTTGTTGTTGTTTTTGCTTGTCTTATTCCTGAATACCAACAAGCAATAAAGTGAACTTTTTTTTTTTTATCGTCCCGGTGAAACAACACGCCTTTAACAGCTGCTACCCGTGGAAGCATGTGTGACTTTTTCTTCATTCGATACAATCATGCTGTTGGCGTTTCCTCTTCCACCTTCAGATTTCTGTGATCGTTTCGTCCTCTCCAGCGGATTGAGTGGACTTGTGGGATTGTGGATGGGTGGGTGAGTGGGTTGTCGGAAGGGAAGGCGGGTCCACTTGGTGGTAGACGTTCTCCCGTACGCGACATTCTACAAGGCGTTGATTTAATAACCAACCAACCGCGTATCGCCAGACCGCAGTCACTCGAGGGTCAGGGTCCTCCAACAAAACACCCGCCTCTTGGCCCTGTTTTCCTGGATCCTCACAAACCAACCAAATCCACCACCTTTCTTCGGAGAGTCCTCCGTGTCTCTTTTGGGGTCTTTGGTCTTTGGTAGGGGGGGGGGGGGGGGGGGCGTGTGTTGATGGTTAGGAGAGTGGGGGAGGTGAAGAAGGGGGTCACGGCCTCGGCAGTCGGCAAGCTGTTACTGAGAATGACTTTTCCGAGTAACTACCGCTAGAGGTCACGGTCGTGAGAGAATCATTAAATGTGATTGGCTGGTTGGACTGGGCGCAGGTATGAGGAAGCGGGGTGGGGGGGTGGGGGTGAGGGGGGGGGGGGGGTACAGAAGAAGAAATGGTAGCTCTTATGCTGTTTCGTATTTGAAACTGCTGATGAGGGATAAAAAAAAAAAAAAAAAAAGCAATGCCAGCGATGTTGGAATGAGGAGAAAAGGAAACCTTCCCTCGATCCCTCTCCCCTTCCGGCTCCCCCCACCCATCCACCACCACCACCAACACCACCATGCGCCCTCCCCTACCCCTATCCTCCTTCCCCTGTCCACACCCCCCCCCCCCACTCCTCACTCCTTCCCTTACACACACACACCACACCACACACACACACACACACACACACACACTTACACACACACACACACACACACACGTATACACACACTTACACACACACAGAGGGTCCTTGAGGGCCCGTGTGTCCGTCCATCAGACAGTGTGGTGTCAGAGAGGTGATCTCATCTTGTGCCCTTCAGGGTGTGTTTTGTCTCACGCAATCTTTCCATTAGCGCCAGAGCGGAGCGGAGGAAGGGAAGGGAGAGGAGGAGGAGGGGGGGGGGGGGCGGGGGGGGGGGGGGGGGGGGGGGCGGGGGGGGGGGGGGGGGGGCCATGGATGATGCTTTAAAACGCCGATGCATACCGTGTGTTTCCCCCGGGCGGCGCAGGGTCGCTGGCGTCTCCTTGTTTTAAAAAGCCTTGAATTACAGCGATGTTTTTGTTTGGGTTGGTTATTTGTTTGTTTTTAGTGGTGTGTGTGTGTGTGTGTGTGTGTGTGTGTGTGTGGTGTGTGTGTGTTGTTGTGTTTGTTTACATGATCCTTGTTGTGGGTTGCTTGCTTCCCTCCCCCCTTGTTCTCTGGTTCCTTTTGTTTGTATGTTTGTTTGTTTTTGTATTTTTTTCGCTCGGGGAAAACCGTTCTGGTTTTCGTATATGAAAATGGATGCATAAATGATTGCATGAGGGAGAGAGAGAAGGGGGAGGCAGGGAGGGGGGAGAGAGGAGAGAGAGAGAGAGAGAGAGAGAGAGGAGAGGGATGAGGAGAGAGAGAGGAGAGAGAGAGAGAGAGAGAGAGAGAGAGAGAGAGAGACTGTGAACAGATAGACAGCCACACCGCCACAGCCTTACACACAAAAGCACACACTCGCGCGCGCGCGCGCACACGCACACGCACATACACACACACACACACACAACTCACACGCCACACACACACACACACACACACACACACACACACACACACACACAACACACACACACACACACAACCGCACATGCGCGCACACACACACACGCACGCACCCGCACACACAGACACTGCGTGCGTGCATACACACACACACACACACACACACACACACATTGAATACGTGCGCGTGCGTGCATGCCACAAACACACACACACACACACACACACCCACACACACACCACACACACCACACACACACACACACATACACACACACACACACACACACACACACACACACAACACACACACACACACACACGCACACACACACGCACGCACGCTTTCAGAGAGCATGTACGCATGCACGCACTCACACACGCAACACAAACACACACCACACACACACCACACACACCCACACACACACACACACACACACACACGGAGAGAGAGAGAGGAGAGAGAGAGAGAGAGGAGAGAGAGAGAGAGAGGGGAGAGACGACAAGGAGAGAGAGAGATGAGAGGAGAGAGGAGAGAGATTCTATGGAGAGGGATGATGAGAGAGATGAGACAGAAAGAGAGACAGAACGAGGAGAGAAAGGACGAGAGAGAGAGAGAGATGAGATAGGCGAGATGACAAGAGAGGAGAGAGGCCGAGGAGACAAAGACGGAGAGGAGAGAGAGAGAGAGAGAGGATGGAGAGAGAGAGAGAGAGAGAGAAGAGGAGAGAGAGAGAGAGAGAGGAGGAGAGAGATGGATCAATAAACGAGGAAGTGAGACAGAGAGGGGACGCGACATGTCGCCTCACTTTATTCGTTAGGTCCCAACTGAGGATAGTATGAAGTGGGCGTGTTAATGGATGCGTGGCCTCCACAGGCTTATCCCTCACTAGTGAGTGATACTAGTGTCTTATCACCACCACACACACTAGCGTTGCCGGTTTTGTTGAGTCCACCTTCGTCGTTTAGTTCCTTCGGCGTTGCACCCGCCTGGCACATACATCAGACCAAAGACTGTACGCCCTGCTAATTATCTTTGATCGGACCTCTTGACCGCCATGATAGCCCAGCGGTCGGCGTTCTGGCCAGCGTCGCTTGGGCGTCTGTGCCAAGCTTTAGGTCTTGGCAGGTCACGCTGGACGATCTATTTGACAGTTCACCTTTACCCGTCCCAGCCCATTTTTCCTGCTTCCAACGGTGTCCACCCAAAGTTCTTGCTTTGACCAGCCGCCGTGGCGAAGTGGTTAAGCGTTGCGGACTCCTGGCTGAGAGGGCGTGGGGTTCGATTTCTGACAGAGTCATTTATTTGTGGGATTTTTTCTGCCCGACCGGCTCCTACCCAGAGTTGAGTTTTGCTACGGGCTCAGTTTGGGAAGGCTGGGACCACACAGTCGAGTTTCATCCACTGAATGGATGCGTATCTGTGAGTGTTGCTCACATTTTCTGAGCAGCACGGCAGGTGTCTGTATTTTCGGGCCCGGCTGACGCGGGATATATTATTAAGAAAGTATGCGTAGACTACGGGCCCTGTCATGAAGTCTCAGACTGGAATGGAAATCCGTAGCATCATCTTCACCATTGCAAAAAAAGTCTTAGATTCTGTGGCCTTTCTTGCCTTGCTGTCATGATAACCTCAGTTTCGATGTCCTTTACACGTCTATGGCCTTGGTTTGATTCAGGAGGTGGGAGGGGGGGGGGGGGGGGGGGGGGGGGTCACCGGTATCGGCAAATTGTTGAGGGCTGTCGTTGGACGGACGTGGTGGCGCTCTCCGGAGGGAGAGCTGGCTCACGCCGGCTCCACAACTAAGTAATTATTGTCGTCGGTAGAGGGCGTAACAGGTGGTCTCTCGCGTATGTTGAATCAGAACAGGCACCACTAAACGCCCCACGGGGTGGCGGAATGACTTGGATGCGATGCCAATGCCGTGGACACAGAAGATGGGGACAGCAGAAAAAAAAACCGGTCCTTGGTTTGCCAGACTTGAAGGGGAGGGGGTGGGGGTGGGGGGGGGAGGGGGGGGGGGCGAGCTATGTTGCTAGGCAGCTGATGCGTCTTTTACTAAAGATTGCTGTGTGCAATCCTCCCACATTTGTGTTACTGTATAAAACCATTCCCTATTACTGTTCAATGGTTCCACCACCAGTGTTACTGTCTTTCATTATATTTCTTGTTGGTTTAGTCAAATAAGCGAAAAACACCCTCCCCCCTCTCCCCTCCTAAAAAGAAAAGAAAAGAAAAGAAAAAAAAAAAAAACTAAAAACCATCACTGCCAACGCAACACCACCTTAAAAATGAAGGGGAAAAAAAAAAACATGTTTCAATCTTAGCCGCCAGAATAGCAGGTCGTGGGGTTATCGGTTATCACCAGAATGACAAAGAGAGCCGTACATCAAGTCGACAGTTTAATCTTCTCTGCTGTCACTTTGAACAGTTATTTCCCTTTGATGGTGACTGCAGATACTTCTGATTTAAAGGGGCTATTGGTTGTGGAAGAAGAGTAAAAAAAAAAATTAAAAAAAAAATAAGCAAGACCGTGCGCGCGCGCGCGCGACAGAGAGAGAGAGAGAAAGAGAGAGAGAGAGAGAGAGAGAGAGAGAGAGAGAGAGAGAGAGAGAGAGACAGACAGACAGACAGAGACGGAGAGAGAGAGAGAGAGAGAGAGAGGAGGAGGAGGAGGAGGAGGAGGAGAGGAGGAGAGGTGAGGAGAAGAGAAACATTTAATGGTTTGAAGACAAGTACAGGGCATAAAGTTCCTAAATTATTATTACAATGACCTTGGAAAAATTACAACTACTAAAAAAAATCAATTAAAAAAAAAAAAACAAACAACACAACAAAACCACACGATAAGATGGGTTGGATTGTGATGAGAGCATAGGGTTATGTGTGTGTGTGTGTGGGGGGGGGGGGGGGGGGGGGGACGGTGTTGAGAGAGACAGGATGTGTTCAAACCGAGCTACGAGAACGCAAATGCATTTATTCATCCCTCTGAGTATTCATTTCATACTTGATTTTTTTAAAATTTCGATTAGGTGTTTTTTTTTGTGTTTTTTTTAACATAATAATTTCCTCAGCAACTATGCATTCGGTATATATTCATTCATTCATTCATTCATTCATTCATTCATTCATTCATTCACTCACTCACTCATTCATTCATTCATGCATGTAATACATCATTCGTTTATTGAGCAACGCATGTATCTATTCATTGATTCGTTTGACAAATCGTCCTTTATTTATCCATTCAGAGAATCACCTCTCCCCCCCAGCCTCCTCCCTCCCTCCATCCATCCATCCATCCATCCATCATTCATTTTTTTTTTAATTCACTCCCTCTGGTCCACACCGTGTCTGTTCACAGAAAGTGTTCTTCAAGATGAAGAGTGACGTTAAGGTCACCGAATACTCCTCCACCGTTCGCAGCTGCGCCGCGCAGTGCGAGAACCAGGACGACTTCCCCAACTGCACCGAGTGGCAGTTCACCACCAGGGGCTGCGTGCGCCGCTCCTGCTGCCATGACGACGACCTCTGCAACGCCGCGGCGCCGGCGCGCGACCCGCAGCTCGATCATTTCCGCTTCCGGCCTCGTTTTGGTGTCGGTAGCGGTAGCCGTGGGGGGTGCAGTCGGTGGTGTCTCGGGTCGTGTTTGGTGTCTTGATAGGGGGGGTGGAGGGTGTTTGTTTGTTTGTTGTTTGTTTGTTTTTGTGGCTGTTTGTTTCTTTTTTGTATTTGAGCATGTTACCAGAGATTTGCGAAGGAATCTATGCTATTTTGTTAAAAAAAAAAAAAATAACAGCAACGACAACAGCAACAATATCAACATCATCATCACCATCAACAACAACAACAACAACAACAACAATAACAACAACAAAACCACTCCAATTTTTGTCTTTTTACGCTTTCGGAGCCTTTTTGCAATGTTGGGCATGAAACAAACGAGAAATCAATTTTCCTCTTTGTGTTAAGTATATTGTTTGTCATTATTAACTTTTATTTTGACCGGGGGGGGGGGGGGGGGGGGGGGGAGGGAAGGCTAGAAATTTTCTTTCAAGATCAGTCAATGTGGAAGTTAGGGATCGTTAACTTTGGAGGTTTTCCCAGTCCTCTGTTTACTTCAGTGTAAATCGGTCCGTGTCCACAAATTAAACGAAACAGCCGTTAAATCAACCTTAATGTTTTGACGTGACAAAAAGTTGTGAGAAACAGCGTTGCGAAATGCGATCGAAGATAGGTTCAGTTGAAACGGCATCTGGCTCCATGTTTCTTTCACGTTCATGTCTGGGTCATTTTGGGTTTTGTCGTTTGTGTTTTGTGTTGTTATTAAACTGCGTTCATGAACAGAAGAGAAGACTTATTATTAATAAATAGCGTTTCGGGTTTTGT
>JADBJO010008872.1:27500-30000 GCA_016801955.1 Conus betulinus
TGGCTGGGGGGAGGGGGGGTTGGGGGGGGGGGGGGGGGTGGAGCAGAGAGGAATGAGGAGGGGAAGGGGGGTAATAACCAGGCATGTTTCCTGACATCAAAGAAGAAAAAC
Source organism: Conus betulinus (assembly GCA_016801955.1). Lineage (NCBI taxonomy): Eukaryota > Metazoa > Mollusca > Gastropoda > Neogastropoda > Conidae > Conus > Conus betulinus. Next base: position 27,612 of record JADBJO010008872.1, read on the forward strand.
AACAACAACCAAATCAGAGTGCTAAAGAAAGAGGTGGGCTCGGGAAGGTCACTCAATAAATATGCACAACACGACGTTTTCTGAAGGGGGTGAGGAAAGGGGGGGGGGGGGGGGGGGGGGGCAGTTGGGATGGGGGGAGGAGAGGTTGGAGGGATGCTTTGGCAGAATATCAAAGCGAGCCAAGTGATTAAATGAGGTAGATGGATCTGTCTGTCTGTCTGGATTCTGTAGATGGATTGTCTGTCTGTCTGTCTGTCTGTCTGTCTGTCTCTCTCTCTCTCTCTCTCTCTCTCTCTCTCTCTCTCTCTGATTTGATCCTATCCTCCATTGAATCTACCTTTATTTCCTCTCCCTTTTCTCTCCTTCCTTTCTTTCATTTCCATTCCCCAGTGTTGCCCACCGCAAGTCGGGTCACACTGAACCAACAGACTTCAACAACCCTCCCCCAGCCACCGACAACATCAAAGTAATGGGAAGCAAGACATCAAAGAAACACAAAAAAGAGAACGACGTTCGACAGCACGCGCGCTGTGTGTTTGCAAATGTAATTGTGAAGTGAAGAAAGAAAGAAATGTTCCTGGATGCCCTGTCTGTCTCACCTTCTCTCCATCACTGGAGATCCCGCTCCCAACCCTAACCTTCACCCCCACCCCCCACCCCCAATTCCCTACGTGCGGACCCCTACCCACCATCCAAAAACACATCCCCCCCCCCCCCCCTTTTTTTTTCTTTTTAACCCATTTGTATACTTACATTTCAGAATTCAGTGCGCGTTTTTTTTATTAATCCCAGTGAGAGAAAATATGTGGGTAAAGAAAAGAGGAGGGGGTGAGGGGGGGTATGGAGATAGATGTTTTATGGCGAGGGGAATGATGGAGAGAGGAGATTACAAGGATGGGGGTTAGGGAGGGGGCATATCAGCATGGTAGGTACCAAGGGAGATGATTCACAGACACGACCCCGGGCAACCTCCACCTGAACGGGAGAAGGTGAATGACGACATTTTGAACACAGTGGCGGGATGGGGGGGGGGGGGGTGGGTGTTTGTGGGTGGGGGGGGTGGGGGGGTCAGAGAGGAGTGAGGAGGGGAAGGGGGGGGGGTAATAACCAGGCATGTTTTACTGACATCAAAGGAAAAGCAACAACCAGCCAAATTAGAGATGCTAAACAAGGAGGTGGGCTCGGATAGATCGCTCTATCAACAATGCACAACACGAGAACGTTTTCTGAAGGGGAGGTGGGGATCAGGGGTTGGGGGTTAGGATGTGGGGGGAAGGGGGGAGGGGGGGGATGGATGGAGAGGTTGGAGGGATTCTTTGGCAAGAATATCAAAGCGAACCAAAGTGAGTAAATTGAAGGGTGGGGATAGATTTCTCTCTCTCTCTCTCTCTCTCTCTCTCTCTCTCTCTCTCTCTCTCTCTATTGAATTTGGCTTTAATTCCTGTCTCCTTTTTCTCCTTCTCCCTTTCTTTCTTTTCCATTCCCTCTTTTTCTCCTTCTCTCCATCACAGGGGATCCCGCGACCAACCCAAACCTTCACACGTACACCCTTTTACTCCCCCCATATACAGATCCCTATCCCATCATCCCCCTCTTTTTTAACCCCCTGTTTTTTTCCTAATCTTTTAGAATGTGGCGTGTGTCTGAATTTAACCCCAGTGAGAGGGGCCAGAATAGCTCAGTGGTAGAGCTCCAGACTCGTAATCTTGGGGTTGTGGGTTCGAATCTCCGCCGGGCCGTTTCGGTACACGGGGATATTTTCCCTCGGAGTTAAACATTGGTTCTGACTCCATTTCCCATACAGTCCTTCGAATGAGACTATAAACCGAGGTTCCGTGTGTGAACGCACTCATAGAATCTTGCACACACGCAAAATCCCAGTTTGGCTGTTGGTATGGATGACACGTTACACATGGCATGCATCTTCCCCGAAATTGGAGTATGGCTGCCTTAAAAGTGGGATAAAAAAAAAACGGTCATACACACAAAGCTCCACCTCCCTTTGTTGGGTAGAAGGGATTAATCCTTACCTTTCTGTACAAGGGGTGTCAGCAAAGAGTATCAGCCTGCGTACGCAGAAGAAGAAGAAGAAGAAGAACCCCAGCGAGAGAATGCCTTGGAGGTGGAGAAAGAAGAAGGGGGTTAGGTATATGGATGAAGGCGGAGACAGGAGAAGGTGAAAGATGACTTTTTTTAAACACAGGATGGTGGGGGGGGGGGGGGGGGGGGGGGGGGGGGGGGTGAGAGCAGGGTGGAGTGAGGAGGGGAAGGGTTATAAGGACCGGGCATATTTCCTGACTCTAAAGAAGAAAACCAACAACAAACCAAATTGGAGTTGCTAAAGAAGGAGGTGGGCTCGCATCAGGTCGCGCCACACACACATGCACAA
>JADBJO010008872.1:75000-85000 GCA_016801955.1 Conus betulinus
GTCGGACCGTGTACTGTCTTGCTATGTGAATTGTTATTGTCTATCCTCTACTCGCTTTATCTGTCTGTCCATCTGTCTGTCTGTGTCTGTCTGTCTGTCTGTCTTTCTCTCTCTCTCTCTCTTTCTCTCCCTCGCTCCTCCTCTCTCTCTCTGCCTCTCCCTCTGTCTCTGTCTGTCCTGTCTGTCTGTCTGTCTCTCCTCTCTCTCTCTCTCCTCTCTCTCTCTCCTCTCTCTCTCTCCTCTCTCTCTCTCTCTCTCTCGTACACCTGTGTTGATATAACAGGCAACTCCCGCTGACGTGAAGGTGACTGTTATAGTCACCACGTATGCTAACTACCCTTATCTGTTAATGTCTTGTCGTCGGACCGTGTACTGTCTTGCTATGTGAATTGTTATTGTTATCCTCTACTCGCTTTATCTGTCTGTCCATCTGTCTGTCTGTGTCTGTGTCTGTCTGTCTGTCTGTCTGTCCTTTCTCTCTCTCTCTCTCTTTCTCTCCCTCGCTCTCTCTCTCTCTCTCTCTCTGCCTCCCTCTGCCTCTGTCTCTGTCTGTCTGTCTGTCTGTCTGTCTGTCTGGTCTCTCTCTCTCTCTCTCTCTCTCTCCTCTCTCTCTCTCTCTCTGGGGGAGGGGGGAGGGGAATAACTTTTTCTTCCCTGTGTGCATGTTTTTTTTTTTCGCTCACTTTAATGTCATTACTTCCTTCTGTCCGTTTTGTTTGAAGAGGAGATTTTTTTTTTTTTTTAATTAAATAAAATGATGTAGAACAAGAAACCTTAATGAACGGGGCCCAAAAGGCCCTAGGAGGACCAACACATCTCCCACAGCTCGTCTGTCCGGGTATCTGGACCAGGCAGATTCATTCCTCTTGTCACTGGAAACAAACGGCTCGTGGACGCAGAACATTGTATCAAGATGGTGTGTCACAGTCTTATTGATGGTAGCCAGTTTTTCCAATGGTGGATGGTGGTGGTGGGCTGGATGGGGGGGGGGGGGGGGGGGGTAAGGAGGGGATGGAGTAGCACGGAGGGAGGGGGGGAGGGGTAGGCGGGGTGTTGAAAAACGTAGGCCACAGTGCTACGTTTGGTTCAATAACCTCATCTCTCTCTCTCTCTCTCTCTCTCTCTCTCTCTCTCTCTCTCTCTCTCTCTCTGCACAAGACAAGGCAGGTCGGACAGGGCATGGAACACATGTTTCCATCACCCCACACAGAGACCAAAGATCCGGCTTCCACGGGGAATTGCCATCGTTTGCAGTCCCGTTCCAGAATCATGCCTTCCGCTGCTAATAGAAAGTGCACAGCACAGCTTGCCTGGAAACTATCAGATACGGGGGAAACAGCTTTGAGAACGGAAGTCTTCCTCTAGCTCTGGTCAGAGGACTATTCTGATGATGTCTGGCTCCAGGGACCGTAACGTCGGATGCTGTGGCATTGAGTTATGCTTTCTGTAGAAGAATGCGTCTTATCACTCTTCATTTTTATAAAGTCAGTTGAGTGGTCGATAGAAGAGAAAGAAAAGGACAAAGTCTGTATTTATGTCTCCATAAGGCGAGAGCCGCACGCTTAGGCACGTTCTATAACTGTTTGCCCATTTTAGCATGAACAGACTTTCTTGCCCTCATGGAATAGTTAGAAATCAGCTTCTTGTTATCCACCGTCGTCTCTTGCCCCGACACCCCCCCCCCCTCCTCTCTCTCTCTCTCTCTCTCTCTCTCTCACACGCACACACACACACACACACACACACACACACACACACACACACACACACACACACACACACACACACACACACACACCTTGTTTTCTAAAGGTCAGCATTCCATCAAAGTTTGTACAAAAGTAGCAGGGGGTTGTCGACTGACTATTGTGTTCCATTAAAGGAAACAGGTCGGGTCAGTTCACTTGATGAGAGTGCACACCATTTTCTGGGCTCTTGTAGGGTCGATGGGCTGTCCAGCTTCCTTGACACCACTGAACAATGCTGTTCAATTACTGCTGGACTAACGTCTTTCTTTCTTGAGCATTCTTCAACATTTTGTAGACCATACCTAGTGTCAATACTCGAGCAATTCCGTTTCTATTGAGGTCTGAAAGGCCTTCAGTATAAAGACTGTGCAAAACAGGGGATTGGGGAAACCTTGTTGGCAATGCCATAGACGGTTTATGACGTTCAGACAATAATTCTCCAAATCGTAGGCTGACGATTCCGTAAGGTGCTGCTGTTGTACTCCATTGTGTTAGGGTCCTGCTGATTCCATAGTCAATTGGACTTTCTTGGTATGCGTCTTCCAGGTTATTGCTACTGTGAGTGTTACTTCCTCTTTTTGGAATCCTTCATGACCTTCAGTGGCAAAAGTGGCCGCGTTTCCCCTGAAACGCAAGATAGCGAGAGATCGACTTGAAAATAAACAAATCTGCTTTCTTAATCAAGGGGGCTATAGAACGGATAAAACTACAAAAAGGTTTTAAGTTGTTAACATTTCATTATCATTGAAATCGTAAATTAGTTGAATCTGAGACGGTCTTGACAAACAAAAATTTCAACTTGGCATTTTTCGAGTGCGTTCACAACTTCACATCCACATTCAAGAGAGAGGGTTTGAACACACATGGAGGTGCACGTTCGGAAAGAAAAAGAAAAAACACAATACAGCCATAGAAACATCGGCAAAATTGGATGAGGAATCACGCAATGCCCTCCATCCCCACATCCCAGCCTCTTCCTCCCTGCTCAACCACTCTCACTTTCTTTGGTGTGCGCACTTCCGTCCATCTCCATCCCGTCTGAACAACTTTTCAGCCCAGCTCTCAACAGTTTTTGAATTTTTTTGCATTTTGCGTGATTTTTTTCGTAATTATTCGTAACGTTCTGCGCACTATTTCTAAAATGATAATATTTTTGTGATGAATGTGTCTATTTCGGGTTTTCTAGGCGATACATTGCTTCAGATAATGAAAATATTGTTTTAAGTACCATAACTTCGGGAAGAAAACCGTCAATCACCGGTGATCGAAATTCAAGGGAAAGAACTGAAGAGAGTCTAAAGAGAATTTGGGCCTCGCCTCCCCTTTCTCTCCACTTCGCAGACGAAGCGGTCCATCCATCTATGGGCTTGTTCACTGCGATTGCAAACATCGCGAGTGACGGTTACTCAGTAACTGGATTCCATCACTACTGGCTGGAGGAATTCTCTGAAAACGGACGATAAGAGAGGCCCCCGTAAACGTGACTGCTTCAGCTCCGAGGATAGAATTACTGCAGATGCCGTTTCTATCGACTTTTTTTCAGGGTCTTCTTAAAGGACGGCATTATTGCAAAGTGAAATTAAGGTGTTCATGCTTGCACCCAAATGTGTTTTAAGATCACGCGAGATTAAGCGGAATCCAAGGCAGATTGAGATCAGCTCGATCTTCGTTTTCTTCTTCCTCCTGCTCCTCCTCCTCCTCCTCTTCTTCTTCTTCTTCTTCTTCTTCTTCTTCTTCTTCTCCTCCTCCTCCTCCTTCTTCTTCTTCTGTCTCTGTCTCTGTCTCTCTCTCTCTCTCTCTCTCTCTCTTAAAAATTAACGAGAAATCTGACGTCAAAACCACCACAACCACAAAGAAGAGGACAATGACTACTCCTGTTACAAACCAAATGAACTGCACGTGCTGCACAATGCAGACAAGACACAAACACAGGGTCAGTGCCACCCGTGCAGGTGTGTGTGTGTGGTGGGGGGGGGGGGGGGGGGAGGGGGGAGGGGGGCAATGGGCACAGCCCCCTGGGGAAAGGATTTGGGATTGTCCTCCTCTGCACTGGTATTGGCATTCCCATTTTTAGTTTTAGTGCAAACTAATTGGGAAGGTTTTTCATAATGAAGTTATGAATCCTCTCACACACATACACATACACACGCGCGCGCGCGCGCAGGCACGCACGCACTCACGCACGCACGCACGCACGCAGGCAGGCAGGCACGCAGGCACGCACGCACGCATGCACGCATGCACACACGCACGCACACACACACACACACACACCACACACACACACACACACACACACACACACACACACACACCAAGGAATCAAACTTCCTAGAGGACGTTTCTCTTCATTTTTCTGGTAAGACGACGATCTGAAATACATCTGGCACCGGCGGTCATGATCTTGGCGAGGGCGGCTTACTATCGTGGTCTGATCGGTTTATTTCAGACCTGACGTCGACACCCGTTTTTTAGGCAATATGGGGGACGTCAATTACCAAATCAGCCGAATCGGGGGACGGGGGCGAGGGGGGGAGGGGGGTGTCGAATCGGGGAGGTGGGTGGGGGGATGGTGAAGGGACTCGTATGGATGTGAAGACAGGTTTCCTGTTACACTGATTCCACAAAAACGACCACAAGATCAGCACAACAAAAAAAAAAAAAAAAAAAAAAAAAAAACATTGTTGATCATATGCTTTCTATTGATCATCGATAAAAATGATGATGATGATGATGATGATGATGATGATGATGATGATGATGATAATGATGGTGATGACGAGGAGGAGGAGGAGGTGGTGGTGGTGGTGGAGAAAGAGGGGAGAAGGAGGAGGAGGAGAATGATGAGAATGAGGAGGAGGAGGAGGAGGAGAAGAAAGAGGAGGGGAGGAAGGAGGAGGAGGAGAAGGGGGAGAATGAGGAGGAGGAGGAGGAGGTGGAGAAAGAGGGGGAGAAGGAGAATGAGGAGAATGAGGAGGAGGAGGAGGAGGAGAAAGAGGAGGGGAGGAAAATGGGGAGAAGGAGGAGGAGGAGGCTATGGCATTCTATTCTGGTCTGAGACTATATGACAAGGCAGTATTCTACTCTTTCTTTCATAAATGCTTATATCCCGGCGTCTAACAAGACTCAACTAGAACATTTGAGCACACACTCTCGGAGATACATCCATGATGGGGAGAGACAGACAGACAGACAGACACAGACAGACAGACAGACAGACAGACACAGACAGAAGACTGACTGACAGACAGACAGAAGACTGGCTGGCTGACAGACAGACAGACAGATAGACACACAGAGAGCACGGTTCCTGCCTGACACTTTAGCCCAAAGCACGCTTAACCCTGGGTAGGATCCGGTCAGGGTGAAAAAAAAAAAAATTCCCGCCAATAAATGCATCTGATGGAATGCGAACCGTATGACCGGAGACCCCTCACACTGCAAGACTGCGACACGAACCCGCGGCACCATTACACCATGGCTACTTGGTGGCAGTGTACATGTATCTTTTCCTATCGGTGCATGGGATCAGTAAACGCCAGCTCCTTTATTCAAAGATCCAGTCCTGACGCCATACGTGGAGGTTTGATCCACTTTTTTTTTCTTTCTTAAATGGCAAAGCTGTGTTCGTGTTCTCACTTCCTATCTGCTGTCTGAACGGAAGGGCTCGAGAGAAAGAAACCGGAAGAACAGGAGAGTACTTTCCCTTGGGGTTGACGATATCACGCGAGATTCATTACACGTTACGATCGCATCTAATTTTTTTCTTTTTTTCTTTTTTTACTTATTTTGTGTATTGTTTTTTTTTTCTCTCACTTTATTTACTATTTTTGTCTGTATTCTATTTCATTTTATTCTATTCTATGATATTTTATCTTATTTCTATTTACTGATTTATTCATTACTATAGCATTTCCTTGGTTTTGTTTTTTTATAGTTTTTAAATGCTGTTTTTGTCTTGTTAAAGAGAAAGCTTAGCCTGCTTTTTATCTTGTTCGCACATACTCACACCCCCCCCCCCCCCCTCTCTCTCTCTCTCTCTCTCTCTCTCTCATCTCTCTCTCTCTCTCTCTCTCTCTCTCCATAACATTCCCCAAGTGTTTAGTCATTCTAATGACACACACCCATGTGCACACACGCACGTACGTACGCACGCATGCATACACCATACACATACGCACGTACAGAAGCAGAGAATAAATGGCTAGATATACAGATAGATAGATGGATATATGGATGGATAGATAGATTGATCGAACGATACAGAACCAGACCTGCGGGCCATCTGCCAATATGTAGGTGGACGGCCCGGAGGGAAAGAAAAAAAGAGAAAAAAGACAGACAGAGACAGAGACAGAGTGGCAGACCTAAACGTGTGTATACTACCTAAAGAGTTGGCAGCCGAAACTAAAAATATCAACACAACTAGGAGGGCGACAGCAACAACAACAACAACCGAAACACCCAGTAAGTAACAGAAATAAACGGACGATCTTCACCTCTGGCCTTTGCTATGGTCAATCGATTAGCCCACTCCATTATCCTCGCTCCACACCTTGACACAGCGCTGGCATTTCTGTGACCATTTTTGTGATTCTCACAGGATTATGAATTAGACGCCGGCAAACGGTGAAGATCTCTCTCTCTCTCTCTCTCTCTCTCTCTCATCTCTCTCTGCTCTCTCTCTCTCTCTCTCTCTCTCTCTCTCGGGCTGGATGGAAAAAAGCAGGCGCAAATGGCTTATCTCATTATCTTGGTTAAATAAAATTTCGTTCGTTCTCTCTCTCTCTCTCTCTCTCTCTCTCTCTCTCTCTCTCTCTCTCACTCTCTCACTCCACACACACACACACACACACACACACACACACACACACACACACACACACACCACTAATAACACTTATAGTGAATAGACGATAAACTAATGAACTAACACACACACACACACACACACACACACACACACACACACACACACACACACACACACACACACACACGTGCGCGCGCGCGCGCGCGCGCAGGCACTCACGCACACGAACCTAAACGTATGTGCACAGTCTGCTCGTCACACATTCTTGAATCTATCACAATAATTTTTTCTTAAGAATATTATCATTAATGCAAAGACGTACGACTAAGGACGTTTCTTCTGATATTCCCACCGTTGATATCTCTCTCTCTCTCTCTCTCTCTCCTCTCTCTCTCTCCTCTCTCTCTCTATATCTCTCTCTGTTCCACCCCCATCCCCACCTTTCTTCCTATATCACCCTTATTAACTCCGCTCCTCCTAAAACAAAAACTCGAATCACGCGGAGAAAAGAGAGAGAGAGAGGAGAGAGAGAGGAGACCGACGAGAGATCGAGAGAGAGAGAGAGAGAGAGAGAGAAACAGGACAGACAGACAGAGACAGAGACAGACAGACAGACAGACAGACAGAGATGATTTTCTATTTGTCCATAAAAACCTCATGTACTGCTCATCTACTGTTCAAACCCATTAATCGATTGGCTGCCGGGTCGGACACACAATTTGAAGTCACGTCAAAGGGGGGAAGGGGAGGCGCGGTTGTGACGTGGCCAGGGACGAATGTAATAAAATGATGAATCCGTGTTGCGTAATTCTTTTCTTTTTTTTATTAAATCTATAGCGCGCACATGCTCGGGCACATGTACATTCACAAGATGGGCGTGTAAGCTCATGCCTGTTCGTTGACGCACAAGAATCCACATGGAGAGAGAGAGAGAGAGAGAGAGAGAGAGAGAGAGAGAGAGAGAGAGACAGACAGACAGACAGACAGAGGAGGAAACGAATGAATTGAATGAATGAATGAATGAATGACATGAATGAATGAACGAATGAATGAATTAATTAATTAATTATTGCGATAAGCTTACAAAGCCCATTCTCATGGGAACAACACGGTAGGGGACAGAGGCTGTTCTTGAAGTAAATATTAAAAAAAAAAAAAAAAAAACATCGGATATATGGCAAGAAAAATAACATGGCGATGAGGAGGGGGAAGGACACAAAAACCACGGAAAGAGTTGACCAACTGAAACACTGATGAAACTATCAACATGATCGCCAAACAAGTTTATCCCGCAGTCATCAAGATTTCCGTTGTTGACAGCTGTGCTGTTGGAAGTCAATTTCACGTCTCCCCTATCAGTGCAGTGAGGACTGTTCATGTTCTTTTCTTGTCCTGTGAATACGCCAGTACGTCGCTTAGCGTCACGTCATCTGAAGGATTCAAAATCTGTGAGTCAGTCACTTGGGGAAATATCCTCCGGATCATTTCTTCCCTTGTAATTCGAAATTATTTCCATTTGCTTCATCTTCGGTCCGGCATTGTGTGTACTGGCCTTTTCGGTCAGCGGTGGCCTGTCCTCTTCAAAGATCACTGCACTCGACTCGTCAACACAGTCTCGAGTAACACCTGGTTTGACTGACACCAAATCCAGCATAGAGGCTTCACCGAAAGCGACCGTCACAGACTGTTTGTCACACTTTCCCTATGTCAATTTCTTGCTGAGTGTCATTGTGCTGTGTATCTCGTGCAGGCTGGGTGTAGGGAGGGAGAGGGGGGTGGGTTATATCACACAGCAACATGTCACCACAAGCCGTTTGGCTGCTGTAGTCAGTGCTGTCATTATAAAAAACAGGTTTGGTGACGTTTGCAAAAAATAAATTCGACTTGAGAAGATGAAAGTTCAGTTGCCTGTATCTGCCATTTCTTTCTATGGCTATCCGCTCAGTTTTTGTGTCTCTTCACCTGGGACAGACATTTTCGTCGGTAAACGGCACGGTGACCTCCGTTTCGAGTGGCAGGGGGGGCGGCCGGGTAGTCGTTCACCAGAGACGACCGTTTTTTTGCCTCTGCCCTCGATTTTAAAAAAACGAGAACAGCGTCCTTTCCTGCAGAGCAGCATTAAGCGTAGTTTCTAAAAACATGTGGAAAGACCGACCTTCGACTGGCATACTGAACGGATTACAGGTAGCCATTCGGCGCCGAATATGAGAAGGTAAGTGATTTCTCGTTCTTCGTGTTCACTGTCCTAGATGTTGTTTGTTTTTGCTGATGAAGAAGACCCAAGAGGGTCGAAATGCATTTGTGTTTTTTTGTTGTTGTTTTTTTTTTTTCCCTGTAATTGTTGTTGTGTTCTGTATCTGTGACAGTAACGAACCTCCTTTTCTTTTTAATTTGTGTGTGTGTTGTGTGTGGTCTTGTTTTTCACCGAGAGCAAGAGTCAAGAACATTTCCACTCACTGTAATTAGCATTGATGATAGCACAACAGGGGAAAAAAAAATAGGGTCCTTTTTTTCCCAAAATCACACTGTTTGCACTAGGGCATTTGTGAACAGACCGTGGAGAACATCTGCTGACACCAATAAAAAGAAAAAAAAACTAAACGTTGGTTTGGCCACGTAACTCAATCCAGCGATTAAAAACAAACCACTTGGGAACTGCCGAGGCTAGAAAACGGATGGACAAAAAAAAAAAAATTGACGGTCTGCCCACATTGCAAAAATGGATAGAGGAACCATTTGCCGGAGACACAGACCGCGTGGCACACACAACCAATAGAATAGTGGGACCCTGGTGAAAGTATTGTCAGCACAGTGCCCTAATGACTTTTCACAGAGTTCACAGAGAAAAGGGGAAAGAAAAAAAAAAAAAGGCACAAAAACCCTTTCAGTATGTCTTTTACCACGATAACCCATCGGCAGAGGGCGAGGACTTTTTTTTTTTTTTCCCAAATCACACTCAATTACGACACCACCAGAAACTAAGTGGAATGTAGGTAACGGTTTGAGGAGGGGGTGAAAAGGGGGGGGGATGGGGAGGGGGATTACAAGTACTCAATCATCCAAATAACTTGTATATCGCCAGGGGGAATTTACCATGAAGGGGGAGACTGGAAGAGAGAGACGAGGTTCGCCCTTTGACAGAAAACAAAAATCTGAAGGAGCCCGAAGGGGTGGGTCCCCCTCAGACGGGGCCTCCATTAACTAAAAAAAAAGACTCTAAAACATAGGTTGTCATCTCTTCTCTCCTTCAAAAAAAAAAAAAAAAAAAAACGTCTCCCCTCCCCCACCCTCGCCACCTCCTAAAACCTCGAATTCTCTCGTCCCTACCCTGATTTGGTTTTTAGTGGGGAAAAAAATCCGTAAAGTCTATGTAAAAAGCATGAGGGAAAGGCAAAAAAAAGTGGACGCTCTTGAGGTTCACAGAGAAAAGGGGAATTAA
>JADBJO010008873.1:5000-7500 GCA_016801955.1 Conus betulinus
ACTATACCCCAGTATTCTCCATGAAGAGGTTCCTCAGTCTCTGAAGCTGTGCTCAGAGAACACAAGAATGACTCAGGCGTTATCCCGGATGTCCGTCTCCTACAGCAGACTATCATGCACATTCTACAAAACAACGTCTTTACGTTTGATGGGAGGGGTGTACCGGCAAGCACAGGGGACAGCGATGGGGCTCGCCCATGGCACCTGCCATCGCTAACATCTACACGGGGTGGCTAGAGAAAGACCTGCTGACCTCTTCCCCTGGAAGATCCCGGTCCGACACTGGAGGCGCTACATCGATGATGTGCTGATGCTGTGGCTTCAGGGGGAGGACTGCCTTAAAGACTTCCTAGCATGGCTCAACCAGCAGCATCACAGTGTGAAGTTCACTTCAAACTACAGCAGGTCCAAGGTGCCGTACCTGGATGCAGAGATAAGCATCACCAATGGGAAACTGATCACGGATGTGCACATCAAAGAAACGGATGCCAACATGTACCTCCCCTTCAACTCATGCCATCCACGCCACTGCGTCCGCGGCATTCCTTTCAGACAGAGCCTCCACCTGAGGAGACTATGCTCAGAGGAGGAAGCATTCTTCAAGCGTTTGTGGAACTGAAGGCCCGTCTCGTGAAGCGGGGCTACCCCCCTGGCCTGGTGCAAAAAGCCATTGACCGGGTGGCAGCAATACCAAGGCAGCAGACCCTCACGGACAGGAACAGGACCAACTCCACAGGACGCATCCCCTCATAATTACACACAACCCCGCCCATCCCTCCCATTGCTCAGTGGCTACGGGAGCTCCTGCCCACGCTCCATACCAGCAGAAGGATGAGAAAGGCCATCCCCCAAGCCCCCATGGTAGGAGAGCGGAAGTGCAGCAGAAACCTGTGCAGTCTGCTCATGCCCTCCCAGCCTCCCCCTGTGCAGGTGGCAGTGTCCCCAGGGCCTGCAGGCGGCTGCAGGTGCCAGTCAAAGAGCTGTGTCCTCTGCGCTGAAAATCTGCAAGAGACCACAGAGTTCACCAGTGTCCGCACCGGTCAGGTGTTCCAGGTACGCCATAGACTGACGTGCACCAGCAGTGATGTGGTGTACCTCATCAATTGTGCACGCTGTGAGGACACGCAGTACGTTGGGGAGATGGGACAGCCACTAAAGAAACGCTTTTCATGGCCACAGGTCAAGCATAAAAAAAATGAAGAGACCAGAGAAACGGAAGGCTGCCGTGCTGAAACCCTGGTAGCCAAACACTTCCAAGCCAACAACCACTCCATGGCAGACATGAGGTTATTGCAATGGAACAGTACCACTTCAAGAATGCGTGCAGACGCAAAGTCAGGAACGATTGTGGCGCCACACACTGAAAACAAATTACCCTGACGGCCTAAATGTATGGGACTAGAGCTCAGGTGGGTGTCCACGATTCTTCCTCTGCTGCCACTCGGACAAACTGTGTATGTGTGTGTGTTTGAAAGAATGGAAGAGAGAGAGAGAGAGAGAGAGAGAGAGAGAGAGAGAGAGAGAGAAAGGAAAAATAGAAGAAAAGAAAGAGAGAAAGAGAAAAAGAGCACAAGAAAAAGAAGAAAGAAAAGAGAGAGAAAGGAAGAAACAGAACAAAGATCTTCTTCTAGGTTTGACGACATAAACGAGAGACCAATAAATACGTATAGACGATGACGTATGACACGATAAACGTCAAAGGAGGACTACTTGGCGTTCCAAGGTGACAGTCCTGATAAGTCAACCAAAGATGAAAATTTGGCACAGAACTGGTGTTTTGTCTTTTTTCTTGTTTGTTTGTTTGTTTGTTTGTTTTTTGTGATCAAGTGTATTATTTCAAGTTTTCACTGTGTATTTGAAAGCAAGATATGAAATAGAAAAAAGTGTGCTGCGTGTTTTGAAATGCCACTCACAAAGTTTGTTACACAGTGTCTCCTAAATTCCTTTTTATTGGATTAATGCATTTTTTCTTGCAGAGTAGTTCCAAATAATATGACAATGGCCAGTTTTTTTTTTTCTGTTTGACTGATTTATTTGCTCAGTTCTGTGTTTGTTTGATTTATTTGCTCTTTTCTGTCATTTTTCTTTCATTTATTTAACTGTTTTTGTGTTTAGCCTTTGTCTTCATTATTGTGCTTATATGTGTCCATGATAGGATAAAAACGAACAACAAAAAACGCATACGGTGTTTATTAAGTGACTGATGTTATCATTTTAGTAGTAGTAGTAGTCAAAATAGTAGTAATAGCACTGGTGGTAGTAATAGTGCTAATGATGGTACTAGTAATCACAGCAGTAACAAGGTGATGATGTTGATGATGTTGATGATGATGGTGACGATGATGATGATGATGATGATGATGATGATGATGTATGTATGTGTATGTATGTATGTATGTATGTATGTATGTATGTATGTATGTATGTATGTATGTGTTTTATTGTTATTGTTAGCTTGCTGCGATGAGTATGCACGTTGCTTTTGTATTCCTTACTTGTA
>JADBJO010008873.1:12500-15000 GCA_016801955.1 Conus betulinus
CTCCTCCTCATCCTGTTTCTTCTTCTTCTTTTGTCGTAAAATGTGTGTACCATAGACACACGTTCAGGATCAATGGTTCTTGATTTTATACTTCGATTCTCTTTTTGAATCCATTCTACAAACAGCATTATTAATAATCAAATGTCTGTGAGCGACAATGTACCGGCAACAATTGTCATCAAATGTAAACAATGGCCACTGTCACTGTCAGTGTAACAGCTTCAATTTTGGACGCAAGGGAACGGGAAATCGGTGACACTGAAAGCCGAAGCGATGCTTTTCACGCTCCAGTTGTTCCTTTTCCACTCAACATCTAAATACTGCGGTCGAAGCACTAAACGTGCAAAAATCGGTCAAAATGTGTCATTAAAAGGACATCTCAGACAGTTTTTGTCTCTAGAGGTTAAAAAGTTTAAGTCCTATATTCTAATGCTCATATGGGCAGTGAAATCTCGGAGACTTTCCGTAACTAAGATACAGTATAATGGATGGCAAAATCCACGCCCTTTCTCCACAACCTTAGCATGTCCTAAGGTGAATCATGTACCCATTTAGCAGTATGTCCACCTAGAGCTTAAAATTTTCTACAGCTCATTGTTATTGTTGTTGTTGTTCTTGCTGTTGTTGTTGTTGTTGTTGTTTGTTGTTGTTGTTGTTGTGTTCTTCTTCTTCTTTCTTCTTCTTCTTCTTGTTCTTTGTTCTTCTTCTTCTTCTTCTTCTTCTTCTTCTTCTCATTTTTTTTTATTATTATTTTCGTTATAATCGATATCAGTAGTCGTAGTAGTAGTAGTAGTAGTAGCAGCAGCAGCAGCAGCAGCATCGTTTTGAAGATGGAAGTGTGTGTGTGTGTGTGTGTGTGTGTGTGTGTGTGTGTGTGTGTGTGTGTGTGTGTGTGTGTGTGTGTGTGTGTGTGTACATAAACACATTAAGATAGACAGACAGACAGACACAGACAGACAGACTGGCAGACCAACCGACAGAGACCGAGAAATAGAAGAGAGAGAGTGAGGGAATTTGTGTATGTATGTATGTGTGTGTGCTTGCGCGCGCGCGCGTGCGCGCGCGCATGTGTGTGTGTGTGTGTGTGTGTGTGTGTGTGTGTGTGTGTGTGTGTGTGTGTGTGTGTGTGTGTGTGGTGTGTGTGTGTGTTGCTTACGTGCGTGAGAGCGTGTGTACCTGCTCGCGTGATGATGAGCTTGAGTATGTGTGTGTGTGTGTGTGTGTGTGTGCGCGTGTGTGTGTGTGTGTGTGTCTGTGAATATGTGTGTATGTCTGTCCTGTCTGTCTGTTTCTGTCTGTCTGTCTGTCTTTCAATCCGCCTGTCCGTCTGTGTATGTCTCTGTGTGTGTTCGTTCGTGTGTGCGCAACTTTGCTCTGAACGTGGCATGGATTCTGCGGTTTGGAGAGATTTTCCTAAAAACAATTCTAAACACGCATTCTGCGTGCTGTATGCAGGCTGCTGTTCTGAAATGTGGCCTTTTGCGACAGGATCCTCGTCGTTTCTCTTTCGCGCATGTTATCCTGGTTCACCGTCTCCAAGAGGATTAGAAATCAGACTTCCTGTCTCTGTTCCCATTCTGTAACCAGCACCGCCTCCTCTCTTGTCTTGGACTTATCCCTCACCACCGTGTCCTGGCATTTGATTGTTCAGGCCCTGAGACTGAGAGAAAAAGAAAAAGAGGAAAGCAAACATTCATCACCAGCCAAAGTGTTCTTGTTTCCTCTTTGTTCAGTCATTTTTGCCTTACTTGTTAACTGCCTTCATTCTATGCCCCTTCTTCGGTGTACTGGTTTCAGATTTTGTTTTCCTGTCGTCGATTGTTTCTGTACTTCGTTGCGTTTTCTTTTTCCCTCCTCTTCCTCCTCCTCCTCCTCCTTCTCTCCTCCTCCTCCTCCTCCTCCCTCTCATACTTCTTCTCCTCCTTCTTTTCCTCCTCTTCTTCTCTTTCCTCTTCTCTTCTTCTTCTTCTTTCTTCTCTTCTTCTTCTTCTGCTGCTGCTGCTGCTGCTGCTGCTGCTGCTGCTGCTGCTGCCTCCTCCTCCTGCTCCTCCTTCTTCTTTTTTCCCTCTCCTCTTCTTCTTCTTCTTCTTCTTCTTCTTCTTCTTCTTCTTCTTCTTCTTCTTCTTCTTCTTCTTCTTCTGCTGCTGCTGCTGCTGCTGCTGCTGCTTCCAGAAGAGGTGTATGTTTTTTTTTTGTTTTATCTGAGTTTTTGTGGAAAGTATATTCGGTCTTAGCCGTTTTTTTAGCATATTTGGAATGAACTGGGTTTGGGGTGCTGTTTGCTTGTTTGTTTGACACACAAAAATGGAATCGATTTTGACACGGTAACGATCGACATATGCACCCCTTCCCTCTTCCTTCCATCCTCCTCCACCCCTGTGGTTGGTTTGCCTAGTGCTAGCATGGACTGAATTGAAATCTTCGCTTTATCCCTTTCTCCTCCTCCTCCTTTTTCACCACCTCCTCCTCCCCTCCTCCTCCTTCTCCCCCGTCCTCCTCC
>JADBJO010008873.1:25000-27500 GCA_016801955.1 Conus betulinus
AGACCGAACGTATTGCCGGTTCGTTGTTCATTTTCATTGTTTGAATGATACGTGCTTTGCCAGAAAAGACCCAATATGTCGAAACGTAACGTGTTTTGTTTCGTATTTTGTATGTGCCTTCGTTTGGCACTGCAGTTTTAATCGGGACTATTTAAACAAAAAACAAAAACATTAAACAAAAACAACAACAAAAAAAACGGATAATTTTCCAGGACGCATGACCGTACATTTAAGGGAGACGATTCAGGTTGTAAAGAAGTCAGACAGGGACTGGCAGTTATATCCCCCCTAAACTTTCTTCTGGTCTGTAACACCACTGTGAGACACTTCTATTTCTGTCTCCCTGACTAATCAGAGAAATTACTTTGGCGTCAGGATTTGGACGGTGGGAAAGGGGGGAGGAGAGTGAGAGCAGGGAAAAATGTGTGTGTGTGTGTGTGTGTGTGTGTGTGTGTGTGTGTGTGTGTGTTGTGAGAGAGAGAGAGAGAGAGAGAGAGAGAGAGAGAGAGAGAGAGAAAGTGTGTGTGTGTGTGTGTGTGTGTGTGTGTGTGTGTGTGTGTGTGTGTGTGGTGTGTGTGTGTGTGTGTGTGCAGATTGGAGAGCATCGCGGAAGAAGGGAGTGGAAAAGTGGGGGGTCTATGCTACTCAGATGATCAAGCCCGCGTATTCTTCTCGCGTATCTTATCAGTTATTCCTTCAGTTACACACACACACACACACACACACACACACACACACACACACACACACACACACACACACACACACACGGAGATTCGCTTCCCAAACCTGCAACATTAACGGCACAATGCCGCGAGCTCTCTCTCTCTCTCTCTCTCTCTCTCTCTCTCTCTCTCTCTCTCTCTCTCTCTCTTCTCACACACACACACACACACACACACACACACACACACGACACGACCTCTCTCTCTCTCTCTCTCTCTCTCTCTCTCTCTCTCTCTCTCTCTCTCCAACACTTTCCGACTGCACCCGTCACAACTGGTTTTCCCACTCCTTTAATCGGCTCAAAACCCTCCGGCAGGCGTGACTCAGCAGGCCTGAGAGACAAGCGAGACGGGGAGTGACACAAAACTTAGTTGCTGGCCTCCAACGGGTGATAGTTTATAATGTCAATGGGCCGACCATTCTTTCTCTGTGCAGCGCGATCAGAACGCTCTCTCTGTATCCCTCCCTCTTCCTATCAAGCACTGACTTTGCTGCACATATACCGTTCAGCCAATGGAAATATCACTAGTACTGTTTACCACTAGTGCCGTCGGAAATGACAAATCCTTCAATCTGTTTGTTTCGTTTTCTTTATCATTTCCTTTTTTTCTTTGTTGTTTGTTGTTGTTGTTCTTTAGTTGTTGTTGTTGTTATTTTGTTTTTGTTTCTTTTATGTTTCGTTTTTTCTTTCTTTTTTTTTTATCAGCGGAGACAATTCAACACGAACACATAAAAGCGAAACACGCTGAGTGATCATTCATTGAAATTTATCATTCGTTTTCTGAGCCAGAGGTTTCCTCACACTAACAACACCAATTTGGGTGATCCTCGCGTTACAGTGTTACACATTTTGTCACTGTAGCGCCTACTGTCGTCATGCTACACTTGACAACGATCTAAAATGTCTTTTAATGATTTCTTACGAATGAGCAAACAAAATTGATTTTTTCTTCCTGGACACTAGTGGCATAACGTTGACTGAAATGATTTGCAGATGAGATTTGCTTCGGATCTCTCGTTGAATCGAACACAGAAAGGGTCAACACTGGCAACAAGTAATATCTGCAGACTCACAAATGAGTGCTCAATGACCATCGAGATGGTGCCAAAACAAAAAAACATGTCCTTCTCATAACTTTTACCATCATTTTCTCTCTCTCTCTCTCTCTCTCTCTCTCTCTCTCTCTCTCTCTCTCTCTCTCTCTCTCTCTCTTGCCCTGAATCAGGCCCTATACAGATCATTGAATCGCAAGTTCAAGAAACATCTTGATTGGTTGTAATCAACAATCATGGAGCATTCTGGAATGTTCGAAAACTATGGCGCAGCGCGGCGAGTCAAAATGCATGACACTTTTCCAGAAGTCCCTCCTTCCCTCCCCCTTGCTTTTTTAGAAACTCTGGAGGTTGAGCTCTAACTCAATATATATGAAAGACTCAGAGTACGCACATTTCGGCAATCAGCTGACAAACAGACGTACCAAACTTTCTCCCCCCCCCCCCCCCCTCCACCTTCTCCCTCCCTCCTTCACATCCCACGATCCGTACAGCTACGCTTTCCCTCTACCACCACCACCACCACCACCACCACCACTACCCCCAATCCCACGCGTGCCTGTGGCTCGTTCAGAAGACCACCACCTCGTTCTCTCCCATCCATCCACCCACCCACACCGAGCACGTGTGCAGTATAAGCTGCATGCGTCAACCACGCGTCTGTCTTTCCTGTTCACCTACACACACAAACCAAGCTTCCTCATGACCCCGTAGGTAGCGG